>NDXB01001098.1:266272-278099 GCA_002631895.1 Agapornis roseicollis | reverse complement strand
TATTTTCAAAAATGAGGGCCAAAAGCATCAATTAAATGGGACAGCAAAGGGAGATTGTTTAAAAAAAAAAAAAAAAAGGAAAGAAGTTGCATTTTTCTAATTTTTGTGGCACATTCAACTTCCAACATGCAGTTGTTTCTAAGGAAAAATCCAAGCAGATTAAAATTAAAGAAGTTGTGAGGTCTTTTAGCATTATCATACTCTTTGTTTTGTTTTACTTCCTAGCAGGAGCTATCTTGATTTGTGTGTGTAAGGTTGAGTTAGTAGATACAATCATACTCGGTTTTAAGAGTCTGAAACTTATTGTCTCCTACTGAAGACATCTTTTCAGAGTTAGTGAGTTTTAGGCATGTGTTTTGTGAATTACTACGAAGGATACTTTTAACTTAGAAGTGTGATGTTTTTCATGGACATTGACCATAAGTAGCTGTGATAATAATATTGTTTATCGTGCTTCATATTGCCTAATTAAATGATGATAAATAATGAAAGTTAAGCACAAGAGTTTGTAGCTTCAAATAGCATGCCCAGTTGTTAGCTAAAATGGGGTTGTATGAGTTTTACTTTTGAGCTCAAGTAGCTAGTTATGCTTTTGCCATTAGTTGGCATATGCTGCCGTATCTCCAGCCCAAGGATATTGTGGCCAAAGGAAAGAGTTTACTAAACCCTAGTTCCTCCTGATATGTCAACAAACCCAAGAATGACAGATAGGCAAAAGATCAGCAAGCATATCAGAGAGCAAAGTATGTTGCCAAAAGTCATATTTTTCCCTTTGTGTCAGGGCTTCGTCAAGCACATTTCCCTGTCTGGGGGCTCTGGCTGCCTGGGCCCAGGGCCAAGGCCATGCAGTTGGTGGCAGGAGACAGAGTTGGTCCAGAGGGCACAGTGACACTGCCCTGCTCACCTTGCTTGGATTTGGTAGCAGGGGGGTGATGGGAAACCCGAAGCCTTGTGCATTCTGGTATCTCACCCTCACTGCACCCTGAACCAACATCTTTGACCAACACAGGACAGACTTGCATATTTCAGACATGCACAGGAAGTTTAAAAGCAGGTATTATTTTAGAACTTAAGCATGCATATATCTGCCAAAATATCCCCTGCAATCTGAGGGAAGGAAAAGTCACAAACATCATAACTAATATGAAAAGTGATTGTATGAAAGCCAGAGTAAGGATTTTAAAATAGGATTTGCAAGAAATATTTTCTATTAAAAGTTAAGAATACGGTGAACTGCTAAAAAAGCAAATGCAGAAATAATGTATGCACTGAACCTGTCACTGGAAAGATACTCATGTATGCTTTATGCACATAGACAATAGTAAACATAATATACGCATACATTTATTGAAGAGAAAAATAATACACTTGCCACATGTCATAGAAAATGAGCTATATTGTTAATTAGAATGCTGTGTGAATGTCTAGAAGCACAGCTTTTCTTTAAAAAATGAAACAACAAATCTTTTTAAAATTTGCATGAATTCAAGCAAGACTGAGTCACAATTGCCAGGGGAATTTGTTACTTTGCTGCAGTGGAGAGTTGTAAAGACCTTTGAGAGATGTGGAAAAACATTTACCAGGGAAGTTTTGTGATAGATCCAGCTATGACCTACCAACTGTCATGTAATCATTAGAAAAAACTAATCTGAAATGGCATGAATCTGAAATTTCCCATAGGGATTGAAATGTTGAATGAAGGATTTAAAACAAAGGGTTTGTTTAAAACAGAAAGTTTCAGTGCTGGTGGCTGTTTTAAGTGATTTTAGCTGGTTACTCCGATGAAGTAAAGCATACTGGAGGAAAACTGCTGTATAGAAATGGTGACAAGGATAAGAAATAGCTATCTTGTGTTGAATTTTGAATTTTACCAAGATTAAAATTAAATTAAAAGGGTGTCAGGAAGCTAAAGAGTTCTAAGCACACAGTAACTTCATGCTGGTAGTTTGTGTTTTAAGTCTTCAATAACAGAAAAAGTACAGACTGTTGAAATGAACAAAAATGTTTGTATTTTTCTTTGTTTAGTGTTTTCTGAAGCACTTTGCACATCTCCCAACATTATGGATTAAATTGATCAACAGACAACAGATAGGTGTGTATGGAATGTAACTGATTTGTTATTTTGTAGGGAAATGTTGTAAAACAAAGGTAGTGAATATTGTTGGATATTGCTTAGGTAAGGTTTGAGGTAAGAGGTGAAGATTTATTTAGATTAAAGGAATACATGCTGTTGAAGTATTTGTTATAGTGATGAAATTTCAGAATGCTTAAAATCTGTTAACAAAGAAGCTAACTGCTAGAGGAAAAAATGAACACAGACATCAGTAAAAAAATGATTAGGATTTATACATCATAAAGACAATCTCTCACTTAATTTCCTCTAAATTTGGTGTGTTCTATTTATGATCAGTCAAATAGCACTGACGAATCAAACTAGTATTTGCTTGCGTAATAAAAAATGTACTCAAATTAGGCTCATCACAAAATGACAGCTGAAGACATTGTCTCACAGCTTTGGATTGTTAGTAGAGAATTTACATGTTTAGTTTTCTGTGCTTCAAATTCTGGCTCTGGGAGGGTTTCTAACAGTTAAAACATGAAATCACCTTGAAATCATAGTGAGAAATTACCTTTCTAAATCAAAGATGTAGATGTGAAGTAAGGCGTGGTTTAAATCCTTTTGTTAGAGAAGACTGCCTTGAGAAAACCTGGGCAGCAGAAGCTCAGAAGCATATTTTTATGCATGTTTGTTGGGCATTTGATTTAATACGAGTTGTGCAGTCTACATATTTCTCAGTTCATTTATGCAGCAGTTACTGTTTTCAAAGGACTGTGCTCTTGGAACAAATTGTTTTAATTTCCCAGCTAAATTTAATTATTTTGTAAAGCAGTTCTGTTTTGGTATTTTTTGAGGGGTATAGTAGTGCAAAGAATTTGTGTAATTTCCTAACAGTCTTACTAACATGATGATGTTGTTGCCTGGAAAGCAGCACAGTAAGTGCCCAACAACTGAAGTCTTGTAGTTTTTCTTCACAAAAATAGAATGAGAAATGGTCTAAAAAAGTGAATGCCCCACTAANACAGCTTAGAAGGAAAAAGAAAGGAAAACCCCAGATGTTATTTACCATTTCAGCAAACTCATTAATTCTATACAAAGAAAAGTACCATCACATGGAAAGCTAAATTTTTCTTTAAAAAAAAAAAAAAAAAAAATATAAAAAAAAAAGAAATCCCCCAAAAAAAAAAAAAAAAAAAGGAGATTAAAACCCGGACAAAAGGAACCCTTTTGCTGAGAATCAGCACGAATAATCTTTTCTCATGGTCTCCAGGAACCCAAATTGTTCTGGCAGAGTAAACAGTGGGACCTGAAAAGGGCATGTGAATACCTGCTTGATGATAATTTATCTTAGAGGTCTTTTTATTTTTGTTAGTGCATTCATGCAGCTGGAAAGCATCTCCACTAGTGAATCCTTATTTTTAAATGAAACTGATTAGTAAGAATTAGATTTATAATGTATGTTTTTCAATTCTTACAAGTTTAGTTCACTTGAAGTGCCACTTTCCTGCCAAAATCATTTAGCTACAATCTTCTATCAAAACCCAATAGTGAACAGCACCCCTTTAAAAACTGGTAATTATTCTCCAAACAAATTACATCTTCAAATCATTATAGATTAAAATATCAAGAATTATGCTCTGGGTTTGAAATTGCTGATGGTACAGATTATTTCCTCTAAATTTGTATGAAAAGTCTTTTAGAAACAAAAATGCAGGGCCAACTGTTAGATTGTGGAGTGATATCCAGCAAAGATCATAAAATCACAGAATGGTTTCAGTTGGAAGGGACCATTAAGTATCAACTAGTTTACACCCTCTGCCATGGGCAGGAACACATCCCACCAGACCAGGTTGCTCAAAGCCCTGTACAACTTGGCCTTGAACACTTCAGAGCATGGGGGATCCTCAGCCTTTTTCTATGTCTTACTGCTGTCATCATAAAAATATTTCTTTATTAAGTGTAATCTAAATCTATGCTCTTTCAGTATAAAACCATTTCCCCGTGTTATGTTTACTGGTAAAATAAAATAAAATAAAATAAAATAAAATGAAACACCTAAAAGCACTCTTTATATATTGACAGGCTACAATAAGTTCTTCAGGCTGAACAATGCCAACACTCTCTGCTTTTCTTCATAGAAAAGTTGTCCCAACCTCATGATCAATTTTGTGGCCCTTCTTCAGACCTGCTTCAGCAGGTCTGTCTTTCTAGTATTGGGGACCCCTGAACTGAATGCAGTACTCCAGGTGGAGTGTCATGAGAGACAAGATACATGATCATTGCATGGCTAGGATATAACTGCCCAGTCATGCATGTCTGTCTGTCGGTATTTCTAAGATCAGGCAAAAGCTGACAGTATTTCTAGAAGTTAAAGAAACTGTTGTCCTATTAGTTTTATGAAAACCAAGAATCCATTACATGGATGCTTAAGGGTGAACAGTAGTTTCTGAAAGTGCAACATAACGTGTTTGTCCATTATTTTGAAAAGCAAAACTGGAGTATGGGTCTTGACACATGATTTGATTTCAGTAATCTTTGTTGGAAAGAAACAGACTTTCTTGAAATGAAACAAAAAGTATCTATGAAATGCAGTCCTTTTTTCTAACTTTGTACATCTCCTAACATAATTAGCTGGTCCTTCTTGCTTAAAGTAATGTAAATTTATTTCTTATGTAATGCTTATTTTGTATTGAGTGACTGCATCTATCTGAAATCTTGTCACTCCATTCCAAAAGGAATGATAACCTACACATGGGGAAGAAGTCAATTTTCACAATATCCCAATGTGTTCTAATATGGAATCTAATGAATTAAGGAAATAAAGATGTATTTTTTTCATTAGGATCTCTGTATTTTTTGATGTGTCGTGAAAATAATGGTGATAAAATGTCATACAATTATATATTTTTGGTTGGTTGGTTGTTTTTTTACCTCCTCTGGGTGATTTCCTTGTATTTATTTGACTTCTGGCAGAGAGAACTCCCTTTCTGATCTACAAAATAGTGGAATGGCATCTTTCCTGCAGACAACCCAAAGGGCTTAAAATTATGAAGCTATTAGAGAAAAATATATGATGATCATGATGAATTAAACATACCTAAATATGCTTGTAGCTTGGTTTAGAGAGCTCAAACTTATATAATTGTTCTGATTTAGTCTGCCACAGGCAAAATGCTTTTCTTAGATCATGTGCACCAGCTTTTCTGATTATGGCCTAACAAAAGAACTCTTTTTTGTGTTTATGGTCTTAATTCTTTCTCGAATTTTTGGCACATCATTTTTCTCTCACTTCTGCCTTTGGGTGTTGCAAATCTTTATTTGAATTCAAGCTGTTGATAATGTTTCATGTGTTAACCAAGTATATGGGAATCAATTTATTTATATACCTGGAACAGTCAATTTCTTCCAATAATCATTCAGTTTCTGTCAAATCTGGTACAACTTCAGAACTTCTAAAGCATTCTGAGGCAACTTTCTCATTTGAATAATTTTTTTTATTAGATTAATTTGTACTTTAGTTGACAGTTTATTCATAGTAATAATAAAGG
This sequence comes from Agapornis roseicollis, assembly GCA_002631895.1. Lineage (NCBI taxonomy): Eukaryota > Metazoa > Chordata > Aves > Psittaciformes > Psittacidae > Agapornis > Agapornis roseicollis. The sequence goes on along the minus strand of NDXB01001098.1, from coordinate 272,492 downwards.
AATTGGGAAATATTTAAACATTTCAATACTTTTGGAAATTCTTTATTGGATAACTCCCTATGGTTTTCCATACATTAAAATTCAGCTTTCGGTAACCAAAAAATCAGAGTGACTTGCACTGTAATAAATGTGCTGTGTGACTGTAATTTAGAGATTTTTATACTAGAATAACCATTCTGACAGTACTTAATTCTTAAAGTTATTTTCAAGGTGATTTTAAAGAAAGAAGAAAAGAAAATTTTAGGATTGAATGAAAATATTTTTAGACTATGCAGGGCAGATTCTTATCTCATGGATGTCAATAACTAATTTCCAATTAATATTCTAGTACAGTGACTGACATTTAATTGATGAATATTAATTGTGAGCCTCAAGGTGAACTTTGAACTTATAGTCTTCTGACCAGTAGGGAGAATATAACCTGTGTCTGGTTTGGTGTGTTTTGGTTTTGTTGATATATAATCACAAACCAATTTATTCTAAAGCATTTTAAAGAATATATTTCAGTCACTTATAATTTCTGTGTCTACACATAGTAACAGTGTCTGAAGGCAACATTTGTGCTTGACATTCTGTTGTGCCATGGTTTCAGTAAACATTCATGAACTCATAATTTATCACATAAGGTATATAATCCATGTCAGTGGCTGTGAAAAATATTCAGGGAGCCTAAGTAGAAGTCACCTACATTATAGCTGGTGAAAGGATAACTGATGTGATTTAGATCAGTTTGTGAAGTTGTTTCAGACATAAACAGAATATATGTATAAACAACAACTTGGAGCTTTAAAAATTAGTTTGACATACTTTTATTTCCTGTTTCACTCTTAATTTTCAGAGAACTTTTCCATTTTTGGAAGGACTAAGGATACTAAAGAGATTCAAAACATCATTAAAAGCTCCACTCCTTGCTTTCATTCATAACATTATCATGCAAAGAAAATGCAGATCATTGCACTCAGCCTGTGGGAGAAGTTACTGTGTCTTACACACAAATATGAGAAGAATAGACTTTTCACCCAAACTAGATTTTCATTCAGATTATTAACAGTCAGAAGTTATTTCAGCCTTTTTAAGAGAAACTTATTTGCTTACCCTCTGCTATGGTCTAAAGAAAATGGCTGCTGTCCCTAAACTCATAGAGAAATTACACACACAAATTTGCACAATATGGAAAACTACAATACTAAAGGATGCTTCTAGCTTCCTAGTGAATGATGATATAATTTTCTTGAAAAGAAATACTTGAAAAGCATTAAAATAATTTAAAAATTGTTATGTAATCTCAAACGTAAGCAAAACAAAAAATTAAATCTTACATTTACATTTGGATAAGTTGCACCAAATTTTCATTCTGACAGCTAGCCTTTACAGTGTATTTTAATTGGATTGTGGTGCCAAGTAATTAAATGAGCCTCTATAGCCTCTGGACTACTTGCTGACTGCTATGCTAAAACAGCACCACCTGAAGCACCTACTTCTGTTCAAAAATTAGAGAAAACACTGTTTTTGAAAGGATCTGTTAACTGAGTAAAACACAAGTGACTTGGAAAAGGTAAAAGGTCACTTTGAAATGCAAAGGTTTCCCTTCTATTTCACCCAAAACATAGAATGTTGGTTCTTAAGTATGGCTAAGGTAAATTTTGGAAATAACTTGAAATTACTTGAAATAAAGTAATATTACTGGTCTAATTTAGGACTGTTTTCAAACAACTTGTACCCACATGTGAAAGCAGCTTTCATAAATCATCTTATTCATGATCACTTTCAATAATATGGAATTCTTGTTTGATGCTGAATTGTAAAAGCTTGACAGACAGGGACAAATGCCTCCTGTCTTCTGTATTTTGACTGCTGCTGGAAATGTCAGAAATTGCTTTTAAGTCTGAGTTTAGGATCCAAATATAATAAGTTCTTGTCCTTAGTGAACCAGAGTTGTCCTTTGTTTTATATAGCTTTTTCATCTAACATTTACCCACCTGATGAGCAGCTTTTCCTTCTCACTGTTTACTTTGCTAGCTTAGGTAAGCAAAGCCTTCCATCTCTTCTTATGAGATATCTGTTCCATGTTCCAGTCTGAATTCATAATCTTTGAGTATAGTGATCAAAAAGATGTGTGATAGCTCAGATGAGGTCTCACTTGTGTTTTGAAAGAAATACTTTTATTTATTCATCTATGTATGCTTTCCCTGAAAGACTGAAGCATGATAAAGATTGCACTTATTTTATATCACTTACTTTGCCCACTCTTAAAATGTTACATTTGTTGTTTGTCACTAAAGTGGTATTAGTGTTGACTTTGTAGATTTATTAAGAAGAGTTTGAGACTCGGTGTTTTACTATAAATTTCAATTTATCTATGTTGATCTGTATTTTTGCAGTTCTCAGTTTATCCCTATATTTTTTCAGTTTTGTTTTTTTATTCCTGCTGTTGTTGTACTCTTCCAGCATTCCTTCAAAGCTTTTATTTTTATTTCTACTGCTTAATTTTCATCCATGTAGGTCTCACTTTTGTATTTGCCTGGTGTTTCCAGCTCTTAAAGTATCAATTCCTAGATTACATAGTTGATAGCATGCTTTTCTACAGTATATCATTAGACAGAAAAAGGGTTGATTTCTTTTCTTACAATTCATAGCTATTTTCCTATAGAGACCATTGGCTATGTTGCCATACAACTGACATTAAATCTTTTTTCAAACCATTGATGAGATTTCTCTTTGTGTTTTAGTCTATCATACAATGCCAAAGGTAAAATTTCTCATTTAATCTTATTACTAGTGCTGTGGGATTAATGTCAGGTGGCACTTGTGGTGACGGTGAAAAGATTAAAAAGTAATTCCATTAAACCTGTCTACTGCATTTGGTATTTGAACTGTTAATAAGAGGGATTACTTTCTTTGTAGGCCATTGTAAAAATAAGCTCAGCATAATTGTCTTATGAACCAAAGACCTCCTTACTTCTAATACACGAAAGGTTCTATTTCATAAAGATCTCTGATTAAGACATTCATTGAGAGTTTAGTTGTATTAGGCTAATAGTAAGATCAACATAATGGTTGCCTCCTTGGCTGATTATGAACATTATAGGTTTTCTGAAAGTATATAAGCATAATTAAAACATATTCCTTGATAGAGTTCCACATTTCTATATAGTTTGTGTTATGTTATTTCTTCAGCCCAGTTTATCAGAAGGAAGTGGTCAAAAGTGCAAATGGAAACAATTGAAATGGCAGTAATTATTTACAACAAGATTACTCTTTTTTTTTTTTTTTTCTTCTTTAGCAATTTGCTGCATTCTCTTTTTCTCATGGCAAGAAAAAGTAGAGGTTTCAAGACCCCCTAGCAGTGTTCAGACATATGNTTTTGTTTTTTTTTTTTCTATAATTTTTTTTTTTTTTTTTTTTTTTTTCTTCTTTAGCAATTTGCTGCATTCTCTTTTTCTCATGGCAAGAAAAAGTAGAGGTTTCAAGACCCCCTAGCAGTGTTCAGACATATGTGCAGGTGGGAGCAATTTATTATAATTTTTGTATGTGGAAAATGAAGAAGAGATACTAGATCTGTGCACTGAAGTAGGCCCTAGATTCGGTCCAAGTGTTTTCCTCTCTTGCATGCTTCTGTATGAGAAGTAAAAAAACACCTCTATTTTTAAAGATGTAACCAGCACAGTGGTGGTCCTGGATATAATTTAGTTTTGGATGCTTTGCATTCTTCATAAATGCTTTGAACATCTTTGTGCTAATAGACTCTTTACAATAAGACAAGCTGGGTCTTAGCTCATGCTGTTCCTTGGTACACATGCTTATGTTATTGTGTGTAAAAGTTTAATTCTGTTTTCAAAATATTTTAAAATGGCTTTCTATATAACGCATCTGAGGAGCCCTTTGAAATGTCAAAAACATTAAATAGTGGTGCAGATAAATAGAAAAAAATATTATAAAATATTATAAAAGTTTGATAAAATTTTGATTTATAGTTGGGGTTTTAGTTAAAAATTAGGAAAAGGTTGTACATAGGAGAGTGTAGCAGAAGTGACAGGTGTTACTGTAGATGTTATCTGTTTTAGAGATGACTGTGAAACTTCAGTGGGAGGTAACCCCTTAAATTTTAGGCATCTGTGCAACATAATGTGTGAATAGAACAGTGTGCACAAACTCTCAGTTAAGTCTGGTCTGAATAACAGAGGGATGTAATGTGGACATTCCAATGCCAAGATGTTAAGACCTGTAATGAAAATATGGAAACTATAAATGATTGGTTTTGCCTTCCATACCAAGTAAATTTGCATCATAATTAGTCAGTACAGGGACATAAAGTTTTACAAAATTGCAAAAACCCCAAATTGTCTTTAGAATCAATTTACAACTCAATTTACAACAAATAGCTCATGTGAGCTATTTGAAAATGACTTTTTAAAAAGTAACTAAATAAATGCATGCTAAAAAATTACCTCAATCTGGGTTTACGAAGTGCTTTTTACAGGACCTTTACAAAAATTTCTTAAAGAGAAAAAGCTAGCCTGAAATAGGAGGAAAAGCCATCTTATAAATTATCAACTGGTTAGGAATGAGAAAGTGAATAAACAGGCAATGTTTTACAATAGAGGGAGAATACCAATGGAGAGCTCTGTTTATGTCTATGCTGTTTATAAATTATCTGGGTGATTAGAGTAGTAGGGAAATTTGCTGAAACAAAATTAAAAATCAATATGATTACAAAAAGCTGCAAATGCAACTCGATTGAGTACTGAGAAGCTGAGCCAATAGTATGGCAGGTGACAGTTGCTGTTGGATTTAATAAATGCCAAGTCCTGCACATGGGAAAAAAAGACCCAAACCAAAACCTCCAACAAAACAGCAAAAAAGACTCCCCCAAAACTAGTATAATTGCATTGTCCTTGTAACTACACAAGGACAACAGTGGGTTCTAAATTGATTGTTAACACTCATAAAAAAGTATTTGTTAGAAATTGTTAGTTCAGTCTCTTGTAGTAATAAAAAAGCAATTGGATTAGAAGAGTTATTGGGAAAGGAATTGAAAGCAAAGCAAGAAACATCTTTATTGTGTGATGCATGCATACTTGTTATTCTGTGTTACTCGCACAGTTTAGAAGAGAATGTAGCAGAACCAGAAAAAGTACATAACAAGAAAGGAGAACCAAAAGAGTAGGCCGGCCTTTGTGTAGGAAGAGGCTGAGTAGACTTTTCAGCTTGGAAAGGTGAGGAAGAGAAAATTGAGTAACATGGCATTAGAAAAAAAGAATAAATAATTGATCAGGTTTTGGAATTAAAAGGAATTGAAGGATTTGAATTTCAAGTCTCAGATAATAGATACAGATCCAAAAAACTACACAGTATGTATCTTCAGCATTGGAAGTCATTATCATAGGATGTTTTGGGTCCCAAAAATATAAATGGATTTAAAGCAATTAATTCAAAGAAAATTTATCAAGAAATGGAAGTGCAGTGTGGAAGTAAATCTCTAAACCACAGCCTGTTGGAAACTTGTAATGCATATGTGACGATGTTGTGTATGTGCCCAATTTTTATATACTTCAGATTTTTTTAGACTTCTACTGGGTTTCCTTCAGTTGATCCCAGGCTCTAATTCATGGAGACCTAAAGCAGAACTCTGAGTAGAGGACTTCCAATTTTTCTGTGTTATTATAATTAGTCCTAATCTGTCTATTTTGAAAATACTCTGTGCTAATATAGCAGTGATCAGTGGAAAAAGTAAATACTATTCATGGAATTGTGCACTCTTCTAAAATAAAATTGTCCACACATTCTAAAAACATCTTCTGTGACACAACATAAGACGATACATGATCAACAAATGATGAACCATGGTTCTAAATTATTAATAGCTTATTATGTTCTGTCCTGAATAAAAGCCAATCCATAACATATTTTATGACTCATCATTAGAAGTTTCTTAGAAGTCCTCATTGCTATAAAGGGAAAACTTATATCACATAATAGTGTTAGTCCATGGTTAATTAACAGTCATTGTCCTTCCTTGCTGCAATAAAAACCATATTTTTTAATCACTGCTTAGAAAAGACTAACGAACTGGCACAGATATCAGTTTTATATTTTTTAATACTTTTATAGAAGAATGAATAACATAAAAAATAGGGTTTTTTCATGCTATATAGCAAAGCAAAACTTCCTCAAATACCTCCTATTTGTTTAGGTTTTGTTTTTTTTTTTTTTTTACTTT
>NDXB01001098.1:252892-266163 GCA_002631895.1 Agapornis roseicollis | reverse complement strand
TTTTGGTTTTTTTTTTTTTTTTTTTTTACTTTTTTTTTAATCCAGCCGATTCTAGGAAGAATTTTCAGATAAGCATTTCAGCTTTGTTTTCTCTCTCTCTTAACCAGAACATCTGCTTTTCATTTCTCAGTGGTGTTTTCGTTTACCATGCATTCTACCCTGATTGCTTAGTGAAGAGAATGCTTCCCAATGATTTATCTAACTGAAACTTAGACTGCTTATGGTAATGAGGACAAATACCACAGACCTTCCATTGTTGGAGACTATCTGTTCATGTTTCTAAACAAATTGGATTAATTTGAATGTTAAGTTCCTTATGTGGCTGTTTTCTTGAAATACGTGGTATCTGAGTTTATTGACAGGGGTATCTGAGGAAACTATGTTGGAAGAAAAAAAAAACAAACCACCAACAAAACCAAATAATAAGAGTATAAAAAACGTAAGGGAAAGCAAAGGGATCACCCACTTCTAGAAGAGGGCAGTTGATCCATGCCAGAGGCTGAAAAAACCCTATATAGAGCAGAAAAGCAATATTCATGATAGAAGAGCCAAAACATTTTGCTATGACTCTTCTGGATAATAGCTTAAATGCCTCTATATCAACTGGAAATACAATTCTAAAATGTTTTCCTTCTCTGTGAGGAGAAATATACCATATAGCTATTATGTTCAAACCCACTTTGGAATTTCAAATTTGAAGGACTCTTTGTAAAACTAACAGCTTGTGGGTTTAGAAATATGGTTAGAGGAAAAAGCATAATGAATAAATTACTGGCTAACCCTGTCTAGTGGAAATTCAAGGAAATTATATTGTGCCATGTACCTTGTTGCACATTTGTGCTAATTTATAGCACTATGTGAAACTGAGTGCAGGCTCGTATTGTATGGGCTTGGTTGCAAGCAACCCAAATACCAAAAAAGTGAAAAAAATTAGTCATTCTTAGTTTTCCTAATAAATTGTAAAACTTGTCTTTGAGAAAGGATGCTGATGCTCTCTCTGGCAACTGTTTATATAACCTATCCAGAAATTTAAACAGCTCCTATTTAAAACACTTAATATTAGGAAGATGTTCAGGAATTTTATGCCTCTGGCAATTAGGTATTCCTTTAATTTTTCAGTTTCAGTATTTCAGTGGCTGGTTTCTTACCCATTTGCAGTCACGTGCACACTGGCACTTATTTTTCTAGCCGTTATTCCTTCCTCTTCTTTTAATAGAAAATTATCTAGTATCATAATAACAGTCTTAGTTCTGCTTGGCTCTACAAACCAAACTATTTTGGTATAATTTGTGAAGCAGATAATCCAGTCCTATGGTCATAGCAATTGCTTTTCACTGTAGGTATTCCAAGTTGAAGCTACATTTTTGAGCACTGGAGACCCAAATAATAATCCAGCATCCAGGTATAATGCTTGGATGATATCTAACCTGCGACTTACACAAAAGTATTGATTTTCTTTACCTTTTTTAGAAATAGTTTGTCTGATAGGTTCAATATCCTTTTCCAAAGCAGACTTAGACTGATGATTCATAGTCACACAGTCGGAGCGATATCAGTGATTTGCTGCAGATGAGCATTGGCTTTCTAGAAAAATTTTATCAGTCCTGAAATGTGTGATGATATATTGTGTATTAATGGCATTTCATTCTGTACGCCAAACCAAGTTACTCAATTCCTCTTGATTTTCTGATCCTTTGTATTGATAATACTTTATAAAAATATTTTTATCAGCACCCTTCTATTTAGTGTATTATTAGTGTAAATGTTTTTGAAAATTGGGTTCAATCTGACCCCATAATAACCTGTTTAACAACAGTCATTCAGGCTCAGCAGTTGACCTTTAGTTTCCTTTTCCCATTTAACCAGAAATCTGTTATGTTACATAAAGTAGGTGCTTAGCATCATGCACAGAGCTATACGACTGATGTCAAATTAGACTTAAATGTGCACTTCAGAATTTTACTAGAACCAAACATCTACTTTGTTTCCAGTGAAAAACTGTAGCACAAATGAAAATGAATTTGTTTGTACCGTTAGTATTTGGTGAAATGAGAAGAAACTGTAGGTGGTGGTCATCACATGATTTTGCGTTTCACACTCAAACACCTGAAACTCTGAATGATCTGCTGGTACTCCAGATCTGAAAAGGATGCTCACCTGCATACCTATGACAAAGTGACCTGCTTAGTGGATGAGGGAGAGGCTGTGGATGCGGACTGTCTAGAATTTATTAAAGTCTTTGACCCCTTTTCTCACAGCTTTGTTTTGGAGAAACTGGCTCTTCATAGCTTGGGGGGGTGCTGGATAACCCGGCCCAAAGGGTGATGGTGAATGGAGTTAAATCTGGTTGGCAGATGGTCACAAGTGGTGCTCCCAAGGTCTCAGTATTTGGGCCAGCTCTTTCTCAGTGATATTAACATGGGGATCAAGTTTAGTCTCAGTAAGTTTGCAGACAGCACCAAATTAGGTGAGGGTGCTTATCTGCTTGAAGGTAGGAAAGGTCTAGAAAGAGATCTGGGCATGCTGAATTAATGTGTGTCCTGGGTTCAGCAGTTGCAGTCAGTTTTTCTTCTCTTTAGTAGTTGATGTTTTTACTTAACCCGGGAACAAGGCTGATAAGGCCAATGTTTTTTGTTGTTGCTGAGCGATGTTTGCCCTGACCAAGGACTTTGTGAGCCTCATGTTCTGCTGGGGAGGAGGGTGGCCAAGAGGAAGGAGGGATAGGACTGTACTGACAGGACCAAAGAGGTATTCCATACCATAGCACGTCATGCCCAGGAGGTAACTGGGAGTTATCCAGAAGGCCTAGCTCTCTCGGGGTGGTTGGAAGAGGTGGTCGGTCAGCACTCGGTTGGTGGGGTGTCGTGAGTTATCTGTTGTGGTTGATGGGATGCTGTATTCTTTTCCTTTATCATTATTATTATTGGTGGTAGCAGCAGTGATTTGTGTTATACCTTAGTTACTAAACTGTTCTTATCTCAACCTGTGGAAGTTGCATTCTTTTGATTCTCCCCCCATCTCTCTGGAAGCAGGGGAGGGCAAGAAAGGGGGGTTGAGTGTGTGAACGAGCTGTGTGGTTGGCTGGGTTTAAACCACGACAATGTGCCATACCAATTGCTTGAGTTTCAACAAGGCAAAGTGCTGGGTCCTGCACTTGGGTCACAGAAACCCCATGGTATTCTACAGACTTGGGGAGGGTTGACTGGAAAGCTGAATGGTAGGAAAGAACTCTGGGGGCTGTTGATCAAAAGCCAGCTGTATATAAGCCAGCAGTGTACCCAGGCAGCTAAGAAAGGCAATAACATCCTGGCCTGTATCAGAAATAGTGTGGTCAGCAAGACCAGGGCAGTGATACCCCCCCCACCCCCCCACTCAGCACTGGTGAGGCTGCACCTCAAATACTCTGTTCAGGTCTCAGCCGCTCACTACAGGATGAACATGGAGTTGCTGGAACAGGTCCAGAGGAGGGCAATGGAGCTGGTGAAGGGCCTAGAGCACAAGAGCTGTGAGGAGTGGTTGAGGCAACTGGAGTTATTTTGTCTGGAAAAAAAGATGCTCAGGGGAGACTTTGTTGCTCTCTACAGCTAGTTGGAAGGAGGTTGCAATGAGATGGGTATTGGTCTTTCCTCCCAAGTAACAAGTGATAGAATGAGAGGAACTCACATTAAGTTGCACCAGAGGAGGAATAGGTTGGATATAGGGAAAAAATTCTTCACTGAAAGGATTATTAATCATGGAACAGGCTGCCCAGGAAAGTGGTGGAGTCACCATCCCTGGAGGTATTTAAAAGACATGTAGCTGTGTTGTTAAGGGACATGGTTTAGTGTTGGACTTGGCAGTGTGAGGTTAATGGTTGGACTTGATGTTCCTACAGGTCTTTTCTAACCTAAATGATTCTATTCTATTCTATTTTGGTCATATTTACAGAAAATTAATTTCTGAGCTTTGTCAGTGAGGTTATTAAATATTCATGTGTCTATAATGCTAATACAAATTTATTTTTATGTTGTACTGTATATTGATATTTCTATATATAAGGAGCAGTTCCTTTTTTATTAGCTAGAAGTGATGTATAGAAATATTATTCCCTAAGAGTAGTCCTGTGTGCTTTCATATTGTTTTATACAGCTGATCGTTTCTTTAAATCTACTCATCTTGATTGGTTTTACTTGCTCTCTCCATTAATGTTTGACTATGCTGTTTTGCTGTATTGCATATAAATAAAAATAGCTAATATAAATCACTGTAATTAGACCAGAGCATAGCAAAGAGGGAAGAAGACAATAGTCAGCAGGTAATAAGCCTTTCATTGTGGTAACAAAAGGTTATCTAATTATAGCCAGAAGCATGTCTGTGTGTACATTAGGCAAGGTGTGCATGTGGAGTCACACTGAACCTGCATTTGATTTGCTTGCATAAAGGTTAACTGAATTTTGTGCTGCTCTATTGCTCACAGTAGGCTGCCAAACATTTGGAAATATCGAAACAAACTGCATTCATTGCCAAAGAAGATGCTGTTAAGAACGTAAAAATAAAAAGAGCATCCAAAAGAGCATCCATATTAAGCCAGCTTCATTTAATCCAATATCCCGTATCTGAATGTAGGCAAAACGCAGTTGTAAAGGCAGGTGTACAAAAAGTGAGGAAGTACCATGATGCTTTCCCAAATATTCTGTCATCAGATTTATACTTTTGTGGATCATTTTTCTTAATCCAGCAGTGATCAGTTTCTAGTCTTTTGTTTGTTAAATGGAGGCCGCAACCTCACTTGACACATCCCGGCAGCATGAGATATCCTGAAGTTCTCTTGCGGTTTCCTGTGAAAACTTCTTTTGAAATCCAGGAATTTACATTCCAAAATGAGTTCCTCCGTAAGGCATGACAAGACTAAAAATAGCCTCAAGAGAAATGCATTGTTGGCTCTTATAATCCTGTTAGATTTTGAAGAAGTTCCACACAAATATTGATCACTACAGAGTATTTTGTTAAGGAAGATCTCTAAGGAATAAAATCCAAGAGGAAGGCATGATGAAAGTCTCATGCAGTGCAGGAAGGTACCTTTACAATAGTATTAATAAATTTCAGAGGTTTCAAGTTGTGAAGCTGGAACTATGTGAATGTGGGAGAAAAGGACTTATGTGTAGTCTTGATTCATGCTCTCAGATCTTCAGGTTAGAAGGTGCAATCCGTTCCCACTATTCCTGCAAGGAGTCTGAACCAGCTGACTTTTCTTTTCATAGAATGGTTTGGGTTGGAAGGGACCTTGAAGATGAGCTAGTTCCACCCCCCTGCCATAGGTAGGGTCACTTTCCACAGGTTACTCAAAGCCCTGTCCAACCTGGCCTTTAACATACCCAGGGGTGGGGCAGCAACAACTCTGAGCAACCAGATCCAAATGTCTCACTACCCTTATAGTAGAGAATTTGTTCCTTAGACATAATATAGTTTTACTATTTTTCAGCTTAAAACCATTCCCTCTTGTCCTATCCCTATATTCCCTTGTAAAATGTCCCTCTCCAGATTTCCTGTAGGCCCCCTTTAGGCACTGGAAGCTGCTGCAAGGTTTTCCTGGAGCCTTCTGTTCTTCAGGCTGGACAAGCAGAGCTCTCTCAGCGTATCTTCATAAGAGACGTGCTCCAGCCCTCTTATCATCTTAGTGGCCCTCCTCTGGACTCACTCCCACAGGTATGTTCTTATGTAGGGGGCCCATATGCTGAACACAGTATTCAAGGTGGGAAATGTAATTTACATTTAATGTAAATGAATGGTTTCCTTTTTAGCAACAAGTATCTATAAGGATAAGGTTGACATCCTAAAAAAGATTCCTAATTTTAACTTAGGTTGGGTCATGATTCACCTCCCAGATTGCCATGACAAGATGTAATACTATTCCTGTACTGGTGCAGCTAAAGTATTTTGACTTGTAAAAGAGCTGGCTACTTCCTTGCAGTCCTCCAGCTTTTATATTATTTCTCTAAGGCCAATTATATTTATGTAAGTAAGAAAGGAGATATGTATAGTGTCTTTCTTCAGCTTCTCCAGGATCACTGTACAATTTTCCTGATGAGAGGAATGTCTTAAGCAGTTCCTTCATTGCATGGTTACTGTCACTTCCTGTCCTTAACCAAGCTTTCTTGAGGTCAACTTGATTCTACTCTAAAGAAGGAGCAGTTATCACTCTCTTAATTAGGCTTTTTTACAAAAAAACCTGTGAAACCATTCTTAACCTAACTCAAAGTGTGCATCGCTGCTCTCAGGTTGGAGAGGGTAAGAAAAAGCCTGTTGGTTTAATGCCAGTAGCCAGAATCAAAACTCCTTGTGTTTCAGCACTGTGTATGTATTCAGATGTTGTTGCATCTGTGCTGCTTGCATGTTTCAGTGAATTTATCCTCACAGGGCTGCCGAAATAAAAGGATGCTTCAATTCTCTGAGATTAAAATATTTTGTTTAAGAAATTACCACAAATTGGTAAAGGCCAGGATAGGGTCAAGTCCAGTATTCAAATGTGTCAATTACCAGTCTTCTACTGTAGAAACAGATCAACAGTATGTATTCCCCATGCTGTTGTCTGTTAAGAATGAGTTGAGATCTAAGTTGGTACAGTGTATCTCTTACATTTTCTCATATCTGAGTTGTAACACTTTAATTGGTATAGAGTTAAACTTAAAAACTAAGTAGAAAAAACTATGCTTCATAAATAACATCAAGTGTGACAAGGAAGTACATTATTGTTTAAATTGCACACAACTAATTTGTTAATTACAGTCAGAAACAATGTTAGTACCTCAGTTTAAAATCCCCAAGTGAACTTGGATTTGCAGGAAAAGTTTAGTGTGCCACATTGGTAAATATCCTACTGAGAAGGAAAATCTGCAGGATTTGGCCCAGAATTGAAGTAAGGACTTCCTTGTTTTCCAGTCCATTTGGAATAGTTTTCAGCATTTATACTTATATTAACACTTATGGTCCATCCCAGAATAGTTTACTGTTGTGGTAAGAAAAAGAAAAAAATGGCCTTTCCACAAGCAGTTTAGAATGTTATAGGTAAAACCTGACACAGGTATAATATGACATAATTTTAAAATCAAGATGATGGAAGCAGTAGGGAAGGAAATAATAAGATTGTCCTTAGATGCAGAAGCAACAAAATGCTTTCCAACTTCTGGCTTGAAATTATACTGTATAAAGCATGTTAACCTCAGTTTTATACCAGCTTTGGAGTCAATAGGAGGGTGCCTGACCTTTCTCAACATTCTCCTCACTCATTAAATTGCATGGAGGGTCAGGTTTGTAGGTACCATTACATTGTTTTAATGAATTTAACCTGATGCATGCAAATAAAGATACCAAAATACCTTCTCACCTTAGGAGTTCTATTTATTTCTGCATTGATACATTGTTGTAGAGTCCCCTAGGAAATTTTCAATGATTTCTTTATTCTGCTTTTACTGTAACTGTGTTCTTAGCCATCCTAAGTAAAGAATATTCACTCTTCTTGTGACCTCAGTCCACAAATAAGTCTTCTCTGACTTTGGCAGGTAATTTCTAAAGGAGGAACCAAGTTTTTCTCACTTTCTGATTGTTAAGCTACATATTTCTTTCAGATATTTCTCTGTTGGAAGTCAGACAGAATGAATAATACAGAACCAGCAGCAGTACAGGAGTTAGTATTACATCTTGTCAAGTGGTAATTTTGGAAGGTGAATCATGACTGGTTTTGTTTGAGATTCCTATGATTCTGCTTTTCCAATTTTGCAACCAAATGAAACAATCTTTCTGTTCAGTTCTGTTTTAGAATAATTAGTTCCTCTGGTCCTTTCATGCTTTCTCTCTTGCTGTCTCAGTTTGCAGAGGAAGAGCTTCCAGAAAGTGTCCACAAAGTCATATTTACCATTTCATATTTCTGTGTGAAGATGTCTTAAAAGCTTTGACTGTAGTTAGACTGCAGCTTTGTACTTTAATAGCTGATCTGTTGTTCATACCTTACTTGTATAATGTTTATATTGTCATTTTTTAATAATGAGTTCAGTGGGATTAGTTATATTGCATAACTTTAAATCCACAATTTTTTTCATATTTGAATGTGAATGCATATAGCCAAAGCCTACAGCTCAACTTGTTAAACTATTGTAGCATAATTGAGAGGGTTTTAAATAATAAAATAGAAAATGAAAAAAGTGTTTGATACTTCCAAAATTTTGAAACATAAAAATCTTAAATGACTAAACTTGTGTGCATCATTGTATTGTATACCTTTATAATAAGCCTGCATAAAATACAGCAAAACCTGTACTGTGAAGGGACACTTGGATCTGATTTCTGTTTGAGTAGTGTTGTGATAGGGTGGATATTTACTCTTTCAGCTAGACAGTATAATATAAATTGGAATAATGGTTATTGCCATCCCAAATAACAAAGGAAGAGGAGTGTTGTGTTTAACACCAGGAAAATGTGTAAATAACTTTCTCAGTAGTGGAGACAACAAAATCTGCATGGACTGTCTCATTTCATGCAACATTTTCTGAGAAAGTTGTTTTTTTGGGAGGAAAAAAGAGAGTTAGAAAATGAATCATGGTTGTGAGAGATGGGGAGTCTCTTCCAATACCTAAAGAGGGCCTATGAGAAAGCTGGGGCAGCTAGGTATAGGACAAAGGGAATGTCTTTAAATTGACAGGGTAGATTTATGTTAGATATTGGAGAAAAATTAATTCCTGTGAGTCTGGTTGCCCAGAGGAGGTGTGGCTGTCCCACCTCTGGAAATGTTCAGGCCAGGCTGGATGGGGTTTTGAGTAACCTGGTCTATTGGAAGGTGTCCCTGCCTGTGGCAGGAGGGTTGCAACTAGATAATCTTTAAGGTGTGTTCCAACTCAAACCATTCTGTGAGTCTGTGATCAGTGAGAGTGAGGTTTCAGCAACATCTAGCAATTATTCTTGACTCAAGAGAACTGGAAAGTTGGAAAGCTTGATTTACATGATAGATCTGTTAACTAAAAGGACTTTATTCATAGCAGGTCGTAAGGACCTTTATCTCATCAGTCTGCCCATGTAACCTTTAAGTATCTAATAAATCCTTCTGAAAGTTGTTCCAAAACTTCACTATGTGGAGAAATTCCATATTTTCATTTTGAATTTTCCTTCTTCTAATTTCTTTCGGTGACCTTTATTCTCTTGTATTGGAAGAAACAGTGAACAGCTGTTCTGTCAGGGTGACAGACTTCTAGAGACACTTTTCTCCTAGTGATTTTTCCAGGTAAAAACAATCATGTTCATTTGAGCTGTCTCTCTTAAGGAAGCTGTCCTGAGTATGCCTGTGACTATTGATCTCATACCTTCCTGATTCTTTACCAGTTGCTGTATCCTTCTAAAACTGGGTAGTTCTTGCTTTAGATGAGTACAGATGTTGCTCTGAGAAACTGATTGGCGCAGTTCAGTAGTTTGAAGTTTAGTAATTTTTATCCTGCTTGAATCCTTCTTGGATAATAGTTTCCCCTTTGAGACAATAGAGCAGTGCTTTTATGCTTTTATGATCTGTCTATTAAAGAATCATGTTGAAAGGGGGAGACTGGGCAAGAAAACCTTCTTTTGACCCTTCCATGCCAATCTCTCTCCCTCATACATATGGCAAGTACACCTACGAATATACACAACCTGCAGTGATCATCAATATTTAATCTCAGTGTCTGCATAAACTAGGAATTCTGATGTTTGTCAATTCCAGAGTTTAGTTAACAGAAACATTTTTTTTTTGATTAAGGACACCCCACACACACACTTCCACTCATCCCCAAGAAAATTATTCATTACAGGAAATAATTGCCAAAAAACCCAAAATCCACAGATCCCAAAACTGTTCAGAATTTTTCTTTAAAACAGTTTCTTTTCTGCCATGGAGTAAATGTATGTTTAGTTGTGCTTCCTGATTAAATTGAAAAGTGAAAATAAGTTTGCTCGGACTGCTATGCCCTGCAAGTGAACTAATGAAAGCACAATTTTATTTACTATTAAACCATCATTACTGAGAGAACAGCTAGTTCAAGAGATATACAGAGACCAGTCCATTTAGGCAGTGTTTTCCTATGTATTGGAAGCCATGACCAAGAAAACTGTGACTTTTCTGTATAAGACTAACTAAAATTTATTGCCTTTTCATTCAGCAGTTAGAAAAGGCTTTCTGCCTCAAAATTTACTGATATTTCAAAATTAGAAAAATGATCATGCAATATGAGTTCTAATCTCATATAGACAATTGAGAGATTTAGGTCAATCTAAACCATCTTCTTTTCCAAAATCAGAACCTAGGCGAAGCTGACCATATTCTTGGGTCAGACTGAATAAAAAATGTTACTTTTGGTTAATTGGAGTTAAATTGTCTTGCTTCACTTAAATTTTCTAATTACCTGTTTTGTGCCAATTTGTACTTTTTGAATGCTGGTATGTTGTTGCAGCTCAAATGCAGATGCTTTCACTCTCTTCCCAGTAAATAGTTAGTCTTGCAAATCTGAATTTCAAATATTTTAATTGCTAGTAGTTAAAAAATACTTATTTCTAAAGGATTTGGTGGATTTAGATATTTATTAGTTTGTTGTGAGATGTTTAAGGTAATCTGATGAGCACAGTGAGCAAATTAAAGAACACACTGAAATTAAACCCATACAGAGAACAGTTATTTCTTGGTTTTGGTAAGAGCAAAATGAACTCCTTATGAAACTGATCAAGACTGTGCGATCTGGGACTAGAGAAATGAGGGAAGGGATTTTCTGAAGCAGCATATTTAAGAAAAGTTTAGAGATGAAGTAGTAGTAGAAAGAAATTCCAGAACTGAACAAGAATTACTTTTATGCTAGACCAGCAAAGATTATTATTAATTGGGATGAAGAGAAATCCATGCAATTAACGTTACTTTAATCTGTTTTCATATTGTCCTGGGTTCAGCAGTAGCAGTCATTTTTCTCCTTCTTTAGCTGGTGCAGTGCTGTGTTTTTGACTTTTAGTCTGGGAACAGTGCTGGTAACACCGATGTTTTTAGTTTTGATGAGTAATGTTTTACTCTGACCAAGGACTTTGTGAGTCTCATGCTCTGCCAGGGAGGAGCGGAAGCCAGGGGGAAGCAGAAACAGGACACCTGACCCAAGCTAGCCAAAGTAGTATTCCATACCACAGCTCATCATGCCCACTATATTAACTGAGAGTAGATCACTGCTTGGGTTGGACTGGGTATCAGTCGGCAGGTAGTGAGTGGTTGTATTTTCTTCCCTTGTTATTTCCCTTACCATTACTATTAATGGTGGTAGCAGTAGTGATTTGTGTTATACCTTAGTTACTGAACTGCTCTTTTCTCAGCCTGTGGGAGTTGCATTCTTTTGATTCTCCCCTCCATCCCTCCAGAGCAGGGGGAGGAAGGGTGAGGAGTGAAGGAGTGAGTGAGCAGCTGTGTGGTTCTGGGTTGCCAGTTGGGCTTAAACCATGACACATATTCAGATTTAGGGTATTATAATAATAAATTTTTAATAAGTTTTTATTACTTTGCTATCATATATTTGCATGATACCTCTACTTGAATTATCATTCCTTGCTATTACTTAGACTCTTAGCTGCTTTTATTCTGAAATTGCTTCTTGAGCTTAACAATAGTGGCTAAAATAATTGAGATTAAACTTTAAAGACTTAAACACTATGTGCCAGCTGGGGTTGCTAAACCCTGCAATTCAATTTAAAAATCAGATATTTGTCATCTTTCAACTATTCATTCAGGCAGATCATAAATATATGACCCAAATTTTAAATATGTAAATGACTCATTGGTAGTAATGTTAAGGAAAAAAAATAAATCACATAATACAAGTGTGACTTAGTATTTCATATGTAAGCTTCCCATTGCTTTCATTTAAGCCTAGATCATGGAGATGAAGCAGTTGAGGTACAACAGCACAGCTCATCCAGCAAACCTGAGAATGTAAAATATTCTTTTTGCCACTAGTAGAACTTTGCAGTGTTGAAACAAGGAGTACAGACTGCCTGGCTGCACATAAAAATCTTCACTTTGCCTAAGCATATGTGTGCTTAAGAAACAGCACAGTTGACGATCTGTTTAATAGCTTATTTGCAAATCTTTTACGATTTTGATAAGCCCAGAGGGAGCTTTGGAGACCAGTTGGTTTTTCTTGGACCTGTTGTTTCTGACATCTAACTCAAACATTGCTGTGCTGCTTAGCTTCCAATCATGCTTCAACATTTTCCCATGTAAAATAACGTACCCTGTAGCTAAAAATGATTTTAAATTATTATGAAACTTGAAACATTTTTTTTCTTAGGTATTACCAGCAGTGTCTATGTCCTAGGCCTTTTGTATTTTAAGATGAGAAACTGCAAAAGGCAAAATGTGTATTTCAGAATGAAGGGGGCCTATAGAGATGCTGGAGAGGGACTCTTCATTAGGGACTGTAGTGACAGGACAAGGGGTAATGGGTTAAAACTGAAAGAGGAGAGGTTTAGATTGGATATAAGGAAGAAATTCTTTCCTGTTAGGGTGGTGAGGCACTGGAATAGGTTGCTTAGGGAAGCTGTGAATGCTCCATCCCTGGCAGTTTTCAAGGCCAGGCTGGACAGAGCATTGTGTGGCATGGTTTAGTGTGGGGTGTCCCTGCTTATGGCAGGGGTGTTGGAACTGGATGATCTTAATGTCCTTTCCAACCCTAACTATTCTATGATTCTGTGTGAATGCCTACAGAAGAGAAGGCCTTCAGATTAATTTCTTACTTATTTATTTTTTAACATTAAGAGGCATAGATCATATAGAAGAGATAGCATTTATGATGCACTCTTTGGCTGTCCTTTTCACTGTGAGGGTGAGAAACAACCTCTAGATTTTTAAAGTAATATTTTGTGGATTCAGATGTGGATGTGTAGAGTTTTATTGCACAATTTAAAACTGGGAAGATGGCTGCAGCTGCAGATCTTTTTAGATGACTCCCTTGGAGATCAGCAGTAATTACCTGGGGCAGGAGGTGAAAGATACAAGGTGCATTTTCAGAATTTTACATGAAAGACAGCAAGGTGGTGCAACATGATTCTTCTTCCCATAACAAGTTTAACTTGTGTAACCAAGAGTTTGGGAGGGATACTTCAGCATTTTCTCTTACTGCTGATCTAGACCATCCTTTCACCCTCATTAGCAAGCTTTGGATGGAATACAGATGGTCATATTCCTTAGAATATGCTGGAAGTCATGATCACAAAAAAAAAAAAAATCTTGTTAATTTATGTAAATAGTG
>NDXB01001098.1:211388-243588 GCA_002631895.1 Agapornis roseicollis | reverse complement strand
CTAAACAACCAAAAAGATGCACCAAACCCTAAACTCCCCCCCCCAAAAAAAAAACAAAACAAAACAACCAAAACTAAACAAACTCTTGTCTTCCTTCCACAGGAATGAATTTACACATAAGGTGGATTTTTTACTAACTGGTTTTCCTGGGTTGAGCAGTAGCAGTCATTTTTTGTTCTTCATAGTAGCTGGTGCAGCTGTGTTTTGACTTAACCTGGGAACAAAGCTGATAACAGGAATGTTATTAGTTACTGCTTGAATATTTTACTCTAACCAAGGACTTTGTGAGTCTCATGCTCTGACAGGGAGGAGGAGAGGCCAGGAAGAAGCAGGAACAGAACACCTGACCCAAACTGACCAAAGATCATGCCCAGGATGTAACTGAGAGTGATCCGGAAGGGCGAGTGCTCTGGGGGAGTTGGTTAGAGGTACTCGGTTGGTATTTGATGGGGTGTTGTGAGTTATCTGTCGGTGGTTGGTGAGATGCTGTATTCTTTTCCCTTGTTATTTCCTTTATCATTATTATTATTGGTGGTAGCAGTAGTGATTTGTGTTATACCTTAGTTACTAAAATGTTCTTATCTCAGCCTGTGAGAGTTGCATTCTTTTTATTCTCCTCCCCATCCCTCTGGAAGCAGGGGAGGGCAAGAAAGGGGGGTTGAGTGAGCGAATGAGTTGCGTGGCTGGGTTTAAACGATGACACTGGTATGTGTGCATGCTCAGCATTCAGCATGTTTTGACTCTTAATGTATTACAGGTACAATTAATGTGTTCTGTTGGGGATGAGTGTAGGAGATTTTTTTTGGTGCTGTCCAGCTGAGGAGCTTGTTTCAGTGACATCCATTTATTTTGCTACTCTTGACTTGGTTTTATTTGGGTTTCTGTGTGTGTGTTTGGGGTTTTTTTTGTGTTTATCTTTATAATGAGATTTAATATAATCAGATGTCTAAACACATAATTGACAGTACTTCAGGAACATAGACTTGTTACTTTTTGTCATAAACTTGTCTGGATCCTTATCATTTGGGATTACTAGGGTATGAAGCAACATGGAAATGTGAATAGATAGCAGAATGATGAAATTTTCTCTTGTGCCAGACAACAATATTGTTGTTTTCTGATCTGTATGCAACTTCTGCAGCCTTTGATTCTGTTAAGGATTTTGAACACTACAATATCTTGAAAATACTTATAACCCAACAAGTGAAAGATATAAGAATATTTGTTTCTGTAAGCTCTGCAGGAAATGCTTCTTTCAAAGCCGCACTCTTGTTCCTTGCTCTTTTCTATGAAAAGAGCTGTGATACCTTTAAGATTTTTCTCTGGTAAACCATAGTCATCTTTTAAAAGCCACAGATCTATAACCAACATGCTCAAATAAGTAACTACAAATATCCTCATTGATAAAATAGTAATTGACAAAATTGTCATTGTTTTTTCAACCTTAAGTAAAAATATAGCTGAAGAAGGTGTCCAAGGGACTTTCAGAATTGTGATAGAATCTGAGTACAAGCACTGTTCTGAAACATGAGACTGCTGACTGCTCAGATTTTTAGAAAGACTTCTGAAGCATTGCTGAGTTTCATATTTCCTTAACACGCCTGCAGATAATGTCAATTTCTATTTGTATTCTTTTGTTTTAATATCGCTTGCAGCCACATGCTGAACAGTTACCTTTGTTAGCTGTTTAAACAACAAAAAAAAGGAGCCACAGCAGTAGGTCCAAGTCACTTGGCTATGGAAGAAAGGGAATTTGGGAAGGTGATGCTTAGTACACTCTGTACCATTTTACAGAAACTGAACTGAGTTAAAGCGGAAGCCTCTGACATTTTTTCCTTGTTCATAGAGGTGCTGCTTTCCTATGGAGTACAGTGCCATTGCACAGCTAAGTCATTGCACAGTTGTGTCATCTTAGTCTCTGCTCTCTTTAAGTGTTACCTAAAAAATTACAGGAAAAAGAATGGTTTGGAACAGGTACAGTTGTCAAAGTCCTATTCTCAGTTCTATTCCATGATTAGGAACTGAACATGGATAGAAATGTGGTTGATGACAGAGAAGGCCTTCCTGCGGCTCTGTTGCTCTGCAGAGGCCTTGTATTGAGCTCTGAGTACCCTTCTACCGCTGAGGCAACCCCCTTTCACAAGCTTTGGAAACCCAGACTGCACAGTAACCTATGGATTAATCTTGCAGGAATCAGTGCAGATTTCCAGAGACTTTGTGGGCTTTAGCTGCACCCTACAGAAAAAAAGTTGGTGTTGGCAGAATACCTTTTCCTGAAGAAGGCAACACTTACTGGTCTTGCTCTTGCGTCACAACAACCCCATGCAACGCTACAGTCCTGGAGGGGAGTGCCTGGAAAGCTGCTTGGTGGAAAAGGAGCTGGGGGTGTTGGTTGACAGCCATCCAAACATGAGCTAGTTTGTACCCAGGTGGCAAAGAAGGCCAACAGCATCTTGGCTTGTATCAGAAGTAGTGTGGCCAGCAGGACCAGGCAGTGATCATCCCCCTGTACTTGGCACTGGTGAGGCTGCATCTTGAGTGCTTTGTTCAGTTTTAGGCTTGCCACTGCAAGACAGATATGAAGGTGCTGGAGCACATCCAGAGAAGCTGGTGAAGGTTCTGGAGCACAAATCTTAAGAAGAGCTGCTGATGGAACTGGGGTTGTTCAGCCTGGAGAAAAGGAGGCTCAGGGGAGACTTGTTCTCTACAATTCCCTGAAAGTTGGTTATAGCAAGGTGGGTGGTGATCTCTTCTCCCAGCTGATAGGATGAAAGGAAATGGGATCAAGCTGCATCAGGGGAGGTTTAGATTGAATATTAGGAAAAAATTCTTCACTGAAAGTGTTATTAATCATTGGAACAGGCTGCCCAGGCAAGTGTTGGAGTTGCCATCCCTGGAGGCATTTAAAAGACATGGTTTAATGTTGGACTTGGCAGTGCTAGGTTAATGGCTGGACTTGATATCTGAAAGGTCTTTTCCAACCTAAATCATTCCATGATTATTGCTGAGTTCTGAATCTTTGTTATACCAGGAGGTTAGGTGAGCTGATATTTTGGTTCTTTATAGTCCAGAAGCTGTTCTTATGAAAAGTTACTTTTTGATTTTGCTATTTACACCTTCAACAAACATTAGGAGAAGAATTTTGTCATAATCATTTAGAAGAATCTGAACACAGTAGCCGCCATCTACCAAGTTTGTTATTTTCTGTTTTTTTCCTGTACATGGGTTGTTTTTCACCTTCTTTTGCCCATTCTTTATTACTGCTTCTCTCTCTCTCTACCCCTTTTCATAGCAAGCCAGTATTTTTGCCTAGAGAAAAGATTCCCAGCATGCTGCTTTAACATGAGATATTTATTAATGGGTCTCCAGACCTAAAATATTTAAGTGTTTACAGCATTGTCTTTCTAGGCATGCCACAGAGTATTTCCAGGCCAAAAACTATACATACCAACCATTCTTCATCTCACCTAACACAAGACAGGCACTCCGAATCAGCTGTCATTTCCCTAGTGAAAAAAATTTGCTCAACAACGCTGCTCAGTCTGAGGATCCACAGACTCAGACCTCTGAATGGTGTGTACAGTGGCTGTCCGCTGTGATAGTTGGCAGTGCATTGATTCATCATTCTGGTTTTATTTTGTTACTAGCCAGTCTAGATCCTTTCTACCCTCAAATGCATTTCAAGGGGAAAAAATGTCTGTCAGATAGAGATGTGCATTTCTTTCTCACTTCAGATCCACTTCTCCAGTTAAGGACACTTCTCAGTTGTGTTGTGCAGCTCTGCCTCTGTGGGTGTCTACTGAATGCAACTGAACCTGTCCATTATCATCTTTCAGAACATCTTTAGAGTTGCTGTCTGTCAAAGCTTACCTTAAAAACACTTTAATTAAAAATATTATCATTTTTCTTCCTTCTGCTATGTTATATTACCTCTGCAAGTGTAATGAGCGCTTACTATGGGGTCACTGCTGCTTTAGGTGGTACCTTTTCCATGTTATTGTTTTCTGTCTTTGTGTCTGATTGTGGTTTTGTGCTGTTTTTCTCATTGTCATGCTTAAGAGCTGTATGATGACTCTAAGAGTCAACATATGTAGCATTCTTCAATGTTAGAAAAACATTCTATTCAATGCACTTAACCAGAATCAGTGAACATGTAACTTCTCTGTTAAGTAGATACTGATGCCAGTTTCTGTCTGGACAGTTGCATGCTATAAATGTTGAAACAAAATCTGAATAGTTCTGTCTTAGTAAGGTTATTACAATTTCCAGTAAAATCTGTCAGAAAGTTACTGAAACTTCTCAATTTATCAATGGAAATCTGGTTTCTGGAAAAACATGGTCATTTTACCTTGGTCTGCTGGCGATAATTCTAAGTATGCAATATTAAAGTGGCAATTTGACAATTAAAGAAATTGTCTCTAAGTATTCTGAAAATATATATTTCGGTTAGTGCACTTTCTATAGGTTGAGAAAGTTCCATATCACTGGTCTTAGAAATTCTGCTTGGTGAGGCTGTGTAGTGAATAGTTACTTGCTAGTTGTAACAAGTTTATCTTCCACATTTAAAATTTTTGTTTGTAGCTAAGTAGTACTGTAAATGATCTCAGTTGCTCATTTATTAGGTGACCTCTTTTTCTTTTGAAAATGAAGGTTTTCTCCCAGCATCGAAAGGTCTGAGAGTTTGCTTTAAACCCAGGTTTGCTGCCTGGGTTTGATTGGCTTGACTGTGAGCCTATTTTTTCAATATTCTTTTCCATCAAGTACATTATTTCTGTAGAACTTGTCCTGCACTGCTTGATGTTAACTGAAGTGATGCACTGAGGATAAATAAATTACCTGATGTGCCCTAATTTAAGTTGGTTCTTATCTGTGGACATCATACAGGCGCTGCCTCCTGTTGTTTATTCTAAGGCTTCCAACTCTAGAATCTGTTGTTCCATTAGTTCAACATTTTGCCTCTTTTCAGGAATTCATTTTTTAAAAGCTTCATTAAAAGAAGAAAACCCACTGGAAATAATTTTGGATTTATACTGAGAATTAAATTAAACTGTATTGTCTCATGTATTTGAAGAATGACAGTTGCTATTCTGTAAAGCCCAAATGCTTACATAAAATGGGAAGATTTTTACCTTGAACTTATAAATCTTGCCCTCTCTTCCTCATCCCTCAAAAAATCTCCAAGCTCCTTCCAGTTTTATTATTTTTTTTTTTTTTGGCTTTGCCTCTTTATGGCTTAAGTGGATGTTTTCTTACTGCTGTTCTTAGGTAGTCAGTTTTACTGGGCAGGATCTCAGAGCCAGTTTTGAAAATCTGCAGTGTGATATGAACTAGACAGGCAGTGTATAGGCAACTAAGGAGGAATCTATTTTCAGTATTAAATAAGTTGTCATGCATGTGGGCTCCTGGATTGTGTTCAGTGACATAGCTGTCTGGTTTGTCCAACAATCTTGTCTGCAGGAGAATAGGTATCACCTTAATCGATACTCTGTAGGAGTCTCTCTTCTATAAAGGGAAAGCCTGCAGAGTTTCCTCCTTCTTCACATTTAAAGTCTAGGGAAAAAGAAAACCCAAAAGAGAAAAGCCCAAAAAAGCTCTTCAGCTCTGTGTTTTCTAGCAAAAAAAAAAACCTACCAAAAAAAACCAAAAACCCAACCCACACAACTTTGCCAGAGGAGAAATGATTTTTTTACTTCAGCAGACTACAGTGTTCAAGAGTGGAGAAAGGGAAGACATTAAAGCTGCATGTAGCTGGCTGCTTCACATGCAACTTTCTCAATATTTCTCATTCAAATTATTAAAGTATGCTGCTGGTTTAGACAAAACTCTTCTGTAGGAGAATCAAGTTTTGAGGGCTTCATATTACTAATTTGAGAAGAATATACTATTAGTTACCTACATACTAATTAGTTTCTTATCCTGTAGAAATGCTGGAGTTCAGATTCATTGCTACCTTCCTCTGAGAACCCAATTTAACAGTGCAAAAATCAAAGCGTCAGTTAATCTCTTTATCTCTTAGATGTTTTATGCTAACGTAAAACAAATACCTTACTGAAAAGTGTGTGAGTGTGGTGTTTCTTCTTTCTTTAAATCTTCAAAGCATTTGGGCAGTTTTTTGCTGCCCTGGAAGTAGTTTCCATAAGAAGGTTTAGGAGGCTACCTTGCAGCTGGAGGGGTGCCCAGGGCTGGTGAATGCAGCATGGGTTACCTTCTTCCTTCCTTCCTTCTTCTCAAGAAACTTAAGTTTTAGACAGTGCTGAATCTAAGCCTTAGTGGGAGTGAGCATGTGGAAGAAAGGCAGTTCAATAAACCAAGAAAGAGATGGAAGAAAAAAGCAGTAGAGTCCATCTTTCCCATACTTGGAAGAAGAGTTCTGGGTCTCAAATGAGGAACAGAAGGTAGAGTTGTTTGCGGAGGCGAAAATGGGACATGCAGCTTCTGAGAGAAAGTAGTATTAGTGAGGGAAGGGTGCCTTGCAGGCAGTTTTTAGTATGTAGGTCACAATCAGTGTTTTAAATAACCAATTTGGCAAAATTAATTGTGTTTCCCCCTTCCATTCCTGACTCTTCTCCACTGGTCACATTTTTTTTTGTAACCCTTTATTTTTCTTGTCTAACTATATGAACAATAGGAGGAAAAGACCCTTTTGTCTCCAAAAGTAGCAGCTCCTTCTACTTTGAATGTAAAGGACAGGTAACAGTGCTGTAGAGAATTAATTGCACCAGCAAAAATGCTGCTAGACATTTTATCTGAGTGAATACCCAGATCAGTACCATTCACAGGTTCAGAGTTTCTTTCTTGCGCTAATCTGCAGTGTAATGTGGCCTCCTGGTGTAGTTTATCTAACCTGACTTTAAAAGCTCTAGTAATTGTGTTAATCCCTAGGCAATGTACTCTAGGTGACCCTGCATGAGCAAGGAGGTTGGACAGATGACCTCCAGTGGTCCCTTGCAATCTCAACCATTCAGTGATTTTGTGTTGATTTAAACTGGCAACCTGGGGAGTAAGGCTCTGTTCAGTATCTTGATAATAAATATGAAATGCAGTCCTAAATAATGTTCAAGTTACTTTGTGTGCTGTGGTTTCTATAGAAAATGGGGACATTCAGAGAACATAAAACCCCTTTTAACTTCCTGGATTAGCTCTATTCTGAATTATTCTGAGTTGTGGGCAGTCTTCATTTACTGGTATCAGTGGAATATATACCCAATGCAAAAGACATCCTTGTTTCACTTTAATGATGAAGCTAAGATGCAAAATAAATAATACCCTATTTTAGTCAAAGTGCTTAGCTAACAGAAATACAGCTAAATTATAGCTAAATACAGAAAAAGTATGGGGTCTGTGAGAGGAAAAAAATAATAGAAGACATTAATATGAAACTTGTGAGACTGCCTGTTTGAAAATAGAGGTGAGGTTATTAGATTGACCTAATAAATATAAACTATGGTTTTGAAATTGAAGCCTAATGCATATTACTGATACCACACAATTAGTATCAAAGTTACAATACTTAATAGTAAACATAAAATCAGTGCTGAATTAATTTTCTTTATACTTTTCACTTATGCAATTTTTAAAGAGGTGTGGAAATAACCTGTTGATAACCTGACACAATCAAAGTCTGTTGAATTGCTGTGCACTATTAAGACCCCAAAATTGTAATAGGTTTCTGCTTTTTCTTGTGAAGCATCTCTTCCTCTGCAAAATGACACAACTCCAAAATTCTGAACTGTGGCTCTTAGGAGAAGTGTGGCTGTCACTTGAGGAAAAATGTATATTGAAAAGTGACAGATGTCAGATGGTAATAATTATGGCAGCCTAAATATTTATAAATCTGTACCTTACTATAAAAATACATTTCTTAATCTGAAAGATTCTGGGATGTTAAAAGTATTATTCCTGACATTTTGTTGCTCAGGGCTGTGTGTTACAAGTTGTAGTTTTGGATTCAGAAAACTTATTTTTACTATCTTTGGTCAATTACAGGATTAAAAGCCTATATTAAGTTAAAAACCTCTTCGAGGATTGGAAGCATATGGCAAAAAGCTAGTTTTACCAGCACTCCTGGTAAAATATTCAGAAAGCTAACAACAGACATCTGAGGCTGAGTGCCATGCAAGCGTGGAATAGCAAAGGAAATAGTTTGCCTTGCGTTCTTGTGTTTAGATCCAATCTTACTTTTGGTAAAGTGGAAAAACTCTGGTATGCACAAGACAGTGAAATTCCTACAGCGAAAGACCATAAGAATGCTAACTGTTCCTACTTACATTTCTTAACATACTATGAGAACTAAATCAGTGATATTGAAACAGTGTCTCCAGTGTCGCATGCCTCCGCAAAGTTTTGAATGTGGTAAGTTCTGAAGATGATTCAGCCAGTGTTAGTGAGATGCCACAGTATGTCAGTGGGCTTGAAGTTGAATACCCTTAGATTGGTTAGGACGAATGAACTACATCATTTAGAGGTTTAGTATTTTTAGATGTGAAAGATTTAAAGGCTTGGTTGGTGGTTTTTTGGTTGGGTTTTTGGTTTGGTTTGCTTTTTTTGCATTCATTTAAGTAATATGGGATAGCTTGTGTTGAATGTTGTTTATTAGGCTAAGTACTCCATCAGTGTGATTTGGGACATATCTGTTCACACCCGGTGGTTGTATTTTTTTTTCTCACATGTGAATCTCAAAATCATTAATCAACGCGCTAGAGCTTTTTTATGGTCTCCTTCAATTCTGATTCTGATTAATTTTAGGTAGCTGAAATAACCATATGTGATTTCTGTCAGACACAGGAGTAAATTAAAGATAAATCTTAGCAATAGTCTCAAAATAGAAGGCCAAACTAATTTATTAGTTGTTTAAAATTTGAAAGGGAGGAGGCAATGGAAAATGAAAATGCATAATTAGTTTGTGAAATTGTACAGTTACAGGGTTCCTACATTAATTGGTGTGTGACCTCTTTTATTTTTGTTCTTACTGGAATAAGCTTTTTTCATGGGTCAGTGCACTTGACAGGTTGGTTTTTACAGGGTCCTTCGAGAACCCAAGGGATAATTATTCAGATCTGTGTATTTAGAGCATTAGTTAAAATGCAGAATCTGTTTCATAATCTGAAGGTGGTAAATAACATTTTTAGCTGGCTTTCACTTGCAACAAACTTTTCATGACTAGTACTCAAATATAAAATAAAAGTAAATTATTTACATGACCTCTTTGTCTGCATGCAGGTGTGGTGTCTATAAAGCACATGCAGTAACTGGCTGCTGGTTTTATTTTTGTCACTTTGGCAAATATGAATGAGCTTGAAACAGTTTCCTCCCTGGAAAATGAGTTTCCTACATTATCATGTAGAATGACAAATGTTCTTACAGCTAATATGAGAACATGTAAATGAATATTGTGCATGTTTGTCTTAAGCATTATATTAATGGGTCAGAGATTTTATCAAAATAAGAGAATTTATCAAGTTTTTTCTTTTATGTATTGTAATTGGGTTATGGCTTACTAGGCTTTTACTCAGGCATCTGTATTTCTCTTAAGCTAAATACATCTATTCTCAGAGATGCAATTTTTTGCTTCCCTCTTCACACTGTTAGCCAAATGAAATAGATGTGAAATGCTAGTGGCTATATATATTTATACACACACGCACCCACACACACACAAAAAGCAGGTTGTATTGCTCTGTAGTACTGCTGAACCTTGACAGCCCCAGAAGAGATGAAAACTTGTTGAACTAGCTGCTTTGTGAACAAAAAACATGGGACAGCCCCAATCCAGGTTCTGTCATAGCCAGAGTTAGCACACAGAGTGTTAACAGGAGCACCTGAAATGAGATTTGCCTGCCTGCAAGTTCGCTGTGCTTTATTGGACCATGGTGCTGTTTAGCAACACTTTTATCTTACTAGTTCTCCCTCAAGGAGAAAAACAATATGGGAAACTATATTTATGAATAAAACAGTTATTCTAATGAACTGTCATAAATTATCATTATAATTTTATTTAGTGTTTCACATCATTACTAACATTTTCAACTATATTTTTTCTATTCAGTTTTTGGAAAAAAAACAAAGGTGGGAGGGAGGAAGAGAAGCCAGAGTGGGCAAAATAATGAGTATTCCGAAGAACAAATCTAGTCAATGGTAAGATGAAAATGTAAATCTAAAACAATGCTTTCCAAACAAAAAAACCTCAAACAAA
This sequence comes from Agapornis roseicollis, assembly GCA_002631895.1. Taxonomy (NCBI): domain Eukaryota; kingdom Metazoa; phylum Chordata; class Aves; order Psittaciformes; family Psittacidae; genus Agapornis; species Agapornis roseicollis. The sequence continues at coordinate 233,396 of NDXB01001098.1, read as the reverse complement.
CAAAAAAATAAACCCCCTCTCCCCCACAAAAAAAAACAAAAAACAAAAAACAAAACAACACAAAAAAAGAAACAAACCACCCCAAAACAACCCATTGTTTCCCAAAATGAATTTGGGATTTCTTTAGCCTGAAGTTTCTTAGCTTGGCCTCTGGTACAGTTGTTCTGAATAACTTTTGGATGTGATATAGTTCAAGTCAGTTTTTTAACATTTTACTTGTGTGTTTTTAATGTGTTTTGTGACCACTTGCCTGCAGAACAAAGTTGTAGCAAGGTATCTATTCTTCTAGGAGACTTTTTTCTTTTTAACGTGAACAAATCTACATACACCCCTACATTCTCCCTCTTCACCCCCCCACTTAGAAGGCAGCCCTTTGAAAAGCTAATAAACTTGTGTTGAATTTTAATACTGTTAAAAAATGCTTTTTTTCCTCCTTGTATTTCAAAAGCTTTTCTTAAAGTATAATTTCATTTCTTTTAAAATATATAAAAAATTTAATTTAAGCTAATTTATAGTATAGAATTTATAAAAGAATGAACGAAAAATTTAAATTCTCATCCTGATTATTTCAGATGTTCTGTGGAACTTTTAGTTTCTATTGTGTTGTCATGGACAAATTTTGCTTGCAGTGGAGTCTTTCTCTAAGGAAATATTTCTAACCTATTCCTGTTAATGAAAGGTAACAAACTGTGTCAGTCCCTTCTTGCCTTCATCTTCCAAGGTAGGACTGAAACTAGAACTCTGCACAGTAATAGCAGTCAGACTGCTATGATGATAGTAATTCAGAGATTATTCAATAAGATGCTTTACTCACTGATTCATGCTTACAGTTCTAAACAAGGAAATATGCTGATCTACTGGTGGACCTTAAATGTAGGTATTGTGCTAACTGTATCAAATTTAATACTTGTACTGAAGGAAACTTTCCTGTTTCGTGTGGAAATCTTTAGCTATTGTTTGTAAAAGTATTTTAGATAACATCTGCTGAAGATACTACATGCATTGTGAGTCAGCTTCTGTTTCCAGAGGAAGTTTTGGTTTTAAAGATATGTGTATTTTTTTACAATTCGCCACACTCCTCCTCCTTTCCACCCCCAGTTAGCAACAGTATGAGTTAGGAAGTGCTTCTTTTATCAAAACCTTTGTTGTAACAGTTGAATGGAGTAATAAAGTCCGAGTACCACAAGAGCTAAATGCAGAATATGTTTAAAGTCTATTTTAGGTAGATATGAGTGGGGATTTTTTATGTATATGTTCTAGTTTTGGTTTAAGGTACAATCTAGTATATGTTTATCTACTGCACTCAGCTACAGTTTCCCTCCTTAACTGTTACTGATAATTTGTTAGAAGAAAAAGCTTAACAGTGGTATACTAAAGGATATAAATGCCTATCATGTCAACAACACAGCAGTCTTTGGTCCAGGCATAATCACTCCTTCTGCCCTCAGTTGCTAGGATCATATTTTCTGCCTGTTAATGGAGGTGTTGAATTTGTTCCTCCTTAAACATATAGAAAAATGAGACTGTGACAGGTTTATGGGGTGGGGAATGAATAGTTCAGAAAGGCACAAGAGCCAAAGGAGTACAAGGACAATCAGAAAAACAGATTCAAATTTGCTTTGAGGAGGTGAAGAAGAGTATGTCAATAAAAAGAAAACAGGCTATAGGTGGAAATGTTTAATATGAAAAATACGCTGTCATAAGAGTGGAGAGTTCAAAGACTGAGGACACCTTTTGAGTCTTTTTCAGAGGTATTCATAATATTGTGAGGTGACTTAAAGGGACAAGACTACAATTTTTGTCTGCTTTTATTTGAAGAAATATATTTTGCATATCAATAAATAGAAACCCAAATAATGAACTATTAACCATATCTCTTTCTGGTAGAATGCAGCAGTTCCCTTGCAACAATTAGAAGTCTTTTTTAATAGCACACATTTTAAAACCTTATGGGCAAAACTCCTGGTTTTGTGTGTGTAGTATATATTATAGTGAGGTTCCAATTTTATTAGAATTTTTTCATTAAAATTACAGCTATGATGGTGGAATCCTTACAGCCTAGACCAGACATGTTCAAAATCTGTTTCCTTAATGCATGGAAAATCTAATTCCAGAGAATATTTTCTGGTTTGATAAATATTCGTAAAACTTTATTTCAAAGTTCCCTCTCTGTCTCATTCCTGCCCCTCTCCCCCTGCTCCCATATGAAGGACACTGAGATCAAACATCAGTCCTTCTTGTTCTGGAGCAATAAAACATTGCCTTTAGCATTTCAGTGCAGCAACAGCCAAAAGTTATTTTCAGATAATTTAATTTTATGGTCAAAATAAAAAAAAAAAAAAAAAAAAAAAAAAAAAAAAAAAAAAAAAAAAAAAAAAAAAAGGACCTAACCCCAGAGAGTTCTAATACATCAGACTACAAATGCAAAACACACATTCAGAGAAATGTCCCAGACTTCAGGGGTTGTTTCTATAGAATTAGGGTTTTTTTTTTCTGGACTTTCGCAGCTGAGTAGACTATGTCGTTTTGAATTTGATGTGATATGTAATGTCTCCATCTGCTTTGTAATGGTTATCTAAGGCTTACCTGTGTGGAAGAACCAAGCTTGAGGATCTCAGTGACACTGTTACTGGAATTAAAAGTTTTGCTGCAAAAAGAGCATAGCTTATCTTATTCTTGAGTAGAGAGTGTAAATGCAAATTAAATATGTTGATATTTACTAATTGTAATTAACAGTGTATGTTTGAGATAGCAGGATTCCAGACTTGGCTGGCATTCTTGCTGAGGTCCGGTGTTTAAAGATACTTGAATGAATTATCTATCATTTCTGAGGTTTGCTCTTTTGCTTTATTACTGTCTGTCTCAAATTCATTGGGAGTAGCAGCTAACGGAGTAAAGGAAAGATCATGAGCTAGATATTTATTGGTATAGATCAGTGTAGATTTTTGACTCCACCAAACTTGCAGAGATTTCTACAAGCTGAGTATATTAATGAATAGCAGGGGATATATGGGTCTACTGTAGTTTTTCTCCTTCTTAATAGTCATCTCACTCCTTTAATAATTAAGAAGTGATAATTGTGATTAACACTAGGTTCCAATTGACTAAAGTGGCATTGACACCTAGAACCTTTGGGATGAAGATTATGTTTCTCCTAACCACATGCCAGAGAACTTCTGTCCAAAATTTGGTACCTAGTAACACAAACCTTCTGATTCTTTTGCAGGTTGGCAGGCTTCACTCTGCCCTCTGTGCTTCCTGTTTCTGTTGCTGGATGATATGGCTCTGCATGTTCTGATCTCATGCCTCCATGTAGGTAGTACACCACAGCTTGTGATACTTTCTGGTTATTTTTCCTATGATGCTAGCCTTTGTTTCTTAGCAGAATGAAATAGAGTTTTTCTTTATTTGCATTTTAAGAAAAGCAACAATTTTAAATACTGTGATCTGTATTTGGCAGTTGGGTATGTTCCTAGACATAGTTTATATTATCAGTGATAACTTGCTTCGTGTATTACATTGCATTCTGACAGCCATCTCAGTTACAAATATTTTGCAAAGCAGAATTAATTCTATAAGATTTGTTAAAGCATTTTTTTACACCCTGAATTTAAAATACAGCTTTTGAAAGAGTCCATGCATATCGTGTTGTCCTGGGTTTAGCAGTAGCAGTCAGTTTTTCTCCTTCTTAGTAGCTGATGCAGTTTTTATGTTTTGACTCAGCCTGGGAACATAGCTGATAATACCAGTGGTTTTAATTGTCACTAAGTAATGTTTATTCTGATGAAGGACTTTCTGAGTCTCATGCTCTGCCAGGGAGGAGCGGAGGCGAGGGGGAAGCAGGGACAGGACACCTGACCCAAGCTAGCCAAAGAGGTATTCCATACCACAGCACATCATGCCTGGGGAGGTAATGGGGAGTTACCCGGAAGGACACACACACTTCCCGGTCAGGCTCGTTTTCAGCAGGTGGTATCGTACCCTCTTCCCTTGTTGTTTTCTTATTGTTATTATTATTGGTGGTAGCAGTAGTGATTTGTGTTATACCTTAGTCACTGGACTGTTCTTATCTCAAGCCGTGGGAGTTGCATTCCTTTGATTCTCCTCCCCATCCCTCTGGGAGTGGGGAGAAAAGGGGGGGGAAGGAGGCAGAAACGGGAGGGGTTGAGTGGGTGAACGTGCTGCNGCCACCCCGTGCGCCGGGGGGGGGGGGGGGGGGGGGGGGGGGGGGGGGGGGGGGGAAGAAAGAGGGTGTGGGAGTAGAAACTGGGTTTAAACCATGACACGTGTCTTTGTAGCATGCGAAAGACATTAATCACAGGAACACTGCTTCTGCAGTCTCCTCTGAAGAACTTGCAGTAAGAAGAGCTTCTCTGCGTGTTTTCTCTTGAAAGGAAACATTATTTGTCCTTCAGAAACAGGACTAGAAAAATTTCCAGTGTTCCTCAGATATTCTCAGAAATATTTATTAAAAAATTATGTTTGCTTTCTTCTTTTAAATTTCCTTCTGCTTAGGTCAAACTACCTACAACTATCCTCTTAGCAAAAGTATTGAATCAACGTATGTCTGCACTTTCAGATAATATCAATGTAAATACTGGCATACTGGCATGCTTGGTTTTTTTCAATCTGAACTGCTTTCAGAGCTCAGTACATGTGAATGTTGAGCAAAACTTAAAATCCTGTTATAATACTAGTAGTTTCTTAAGCGAAAGTTGTGCACATTTTTTTCCCCCGGAAAAGCTTGTATAGCTGGCTATTGAACTGTCTCTTGAGCTCTGTAGACTGTCTCATGTGATGTTAGCACATGATAAAGTATGTCTATCTATATGCTTAGCATACACATCTGATAATGTAAGGGAAGGCAAATCCTTCCAGCTGTCACATGCACAGTCATCTTGGGAAGTGAACACTGGAGTTCTCTATGCAAACCCAATGGCCTTTGATTTTGTGACTAGTGCAAGTGTGCCCTTTCTTTACAGCAGCAAACATTTATCTATCATGTCAAGCATTTATCTATCATACATTCCTCAGTGGTGATTTAGTCACTCAACAAGCATCTCTCCCTCAATAGAAGAGGTACCAAAGATCCCAGGGCAGATCCTGAGACACAAGTTGTTCTCAGAGGCTGAACCCATCTTGCAGGCTGTATGCTTGTTTATGGTTTAAAACTAACTTGTCTACAGACTGAAATAGGAAACTTGACTCAGCCCACTGAAAGGCTTTATCAGAAGAGATTTGACCAGGAGTTTAGAAAAATCTAAATTGGCAGAACTTTTCTGTTACCACAGTCATCCTCAGCATTACATGAATGAAGTTGAAATTCTACATGGATGAATTTGCTCAAATCCTATTTTAGAGGTGTCCATCTAATATGACCAATTTATGACCCAATAAAAGGTTAATTTTTATGTAAATTTATCCTGTCTTAAGGCAAAGATATGCCCACATTGGCGTTCCTCAATATCCTCTTATCAATAATGTCATTCTCACCTGTATGTCCACTTAGAATATGTGGGTCTTGAAAGAAAAATTTAGATCCCAGTTTTAAGTGACACCAAATGATTTCATGACAATAGCTGGATGTCAGAAAGCCATTGCCTGAACAAATGCCAGCTCTGACAAACCAACAGAGTGTTGCCACTTTGCCCATAAAACTGGCAGAATTACAAGGCACAGGCTTGATAACAAGAACTTTGCTACAGTCAGTTTGTTTTCCTTTTGTGTCCGTTATCACTGACAGAATACAGGGTTCAGTTAGTCTTGTGTGTGGTGATATGGCCAAATGTGCTAGAAGAGGTTCTGGCTCATCAGATAAGAATCGAAGTATAAGAACATTGTTATGCATATCTCTGTGCTTGTTCTTATTTGTTAACTATTATCTTTGTGTTACCAAAGTATGAGGTTGTAAAACCTGACTTTTTGCTTTGAATAGACACCGGAGGTTTGTCAGCAGCTAATATATAAAATGCATTGAATTTAAAGGAAGCTGGTGTTGTGGTTGTAATTTTTTAATTATTTGACTGAATATCTTTATTCTGTCTAAATAAAGGCTTTTCCGTTGAGTCTGTTCAATGCAATTTCTATTTTTGTTATTGCTCAGTTATCAGTGTTTTCTCATATATATCCCTATGGGTTTTTTGCAGTATATATATGAGGATCTGACATGTTCTCTAACAGAAAGTTTTTGCCAAGTCTTTATAAAGACTCACATTTTTAATGTAAGAAATAGCTCCAGATATAAATATGTTTTTGGCTCCTATCTCTGACTACAGCAATAGCCTTATTCAGTGCTATTTTGTTCTCTATTTTAAAACCATGGACAAGTGGTGCTGATGTTCTGTAATGTTTCTTTTGCTTTTTCAGTTGATTATGACCAGTATATAAGACATATTCTGACTCAGTTAAGTTTTCATTATTTTTTTTTTTTTTAATTCAGTGAAAAGAAATCATAATAACAGAATTTCAGACTCGGTAGGGAGTTTAAATAGTTTTGTCTCTTTCAGTAATTTATTCACCAGTTGGAGTCATTTCTGTAAGGAATCTTGATTGAAATACTTTTTAATTTCTTAGCTGAAATCCAGCAAGTGAAATAAGTATCAGGGAAGAGCAGGAAAAAACAAAGAAGATTGATATTAGGAAACCACTTGGGAGCAAAAGTGATCAAAGGACATGTATTGGAATTGTGATTCTTTCATAAATCTGTGGTTTAATCTTGGCATTATAGACAGGAAATATGTTGAACATATTTGACCAGATTCTTTCACTTTGTTCTATAGGTGTCATATGCAGGCTTCAGGAGTCTGCCATCTCACAGCCGTAAGTCCTTGTTGAACTTCTTTTGTAAGACATAAAGATATTAAAAGAGAAAGATCTGAGTATGTCCCATGTGGTACTGCATTTGTTATCAGTACCAAGGTAGAGCATGAGCCACTGATCTCACTACCCTCTGAACCTACCTCTGAATCAGGCAGACTGTAACTTCCCATGTTAAATACAGGAATACTGTGAAGGGTAGTGTTGAAAGCCTTGCTAAACTTGGGATAAATGATGATGTTCACTGCTCTCCCCATCTTCACAAGTTCAATCATTTCATCATAAAAAGTGACCAGATTGGTCAGACATCATTTATCCTTTACAAATATATTGCAGTTGCCAATTATTATACTAGTTGTGGGTGCAGAGATGTGTTCCCAGGGACTGAAATCAGGCTGACTTGCTTAGATTCTCTGGCTCAATCTTTCATATTTTTTTTTCAAATCTCAGTTATTTCAAGTCCTCAATAACTTAAGGTGAAATATGTTGACAAATACACTATGTGTTGGTTACAATAAGGAAAAAATAAAATTAATTCTTGATGCAGTTTTTTCACAAAGTGCATGAGAAAATGATTTTATTCTTATATATGCTGTACAGCATAATACATTACAGTCTTGGTTGATTTCATCAACCTATGGGGGGAATACTCCCTCCATTACTTTTACCTATGGGATATGCTACCTGCTTTTATTTGGCCAGATATTTATTATAAGAACCACATAATTATTCTGCATTTATTCACATGTGTAATACCAGGCTTTGCCTTCATTCGTTAGTCTGGCAAAAGACTTCAAAATAGCATGATCTCAGAAAGTAGACTTGACTTTGTGCTAGCTGTTCCTTAAGCACTTGGATTTGGTAGAATTTTCAGACACAAACTCTTTAAGGAGAAAAGTGAATTGGCTCTTTTTCTTGTTACTGTTGTATATGGTTTCTTAACTTGTATTGTTATGCAATGGCTGACAAATGGAAGTCTCAGTGAAGAATTGCTAGACCATTCTTGAACCAAGGTCTTTAAAAGGGGATTTTGAGAAGGTTTATTTTTCAGTTGTTTTAATGAATTTAGGCAAATCAGAAACAAAACCAAAACACATAGGTTTTATATATCAATCTGTACATGAGAGTACACTGAAAGTTTTCTCCTGGTATTTAAAATGTAATCAGTTGCTGAATGAAGTTCACAATCTTTATATCAAGGGAATGGCAAGTAGATCAGTATTAGTTGCATTCATTTATGGTGCATTGGTCAAGCTGTGAATCAGTTTCTAAGAACCTAAAGGATGTCTTAACTTTTTGTTTTTCAAATATCTCATTTTTTGTATCCACACATTGTTCATGGTTTGAGAGATGACAGTGGAAAAAGTTACAAACTCTAAAAATTCATAAATATCTTTCGTATCTCATTTTGGAAGTCACTTTGTTTCTCATGACATGTTCTAAACAGGAGCACAGGGTTGTTTTTTTTCTTGCATGTATTAATTTGCTGTCCTTAAGAGGTGTAAACCTTACATTATGAAATGCACACCAGGAGATCAGTACTGTGTTCTGAGTAGACTCTGATGTGTATTGTGTGCAGTTCTGGTGTCCTCAACATAAAAAGGACATGGAGCTGTTGGAACAAGTCCAGAGGAGGGCCACAAGGATGATCAGGGGACTGGAGCATCTCCCATACGAAGACAGGCTGAGAAAGTTGGGGCTGTTCAGCCTGGAGAAGAGAAGGCTGCAGGGAGACCTCATAGCAGCCTTCCAGTATCTGAAGGGGGCCTATAGAGATGCTGGGGAGGGACTCTTCATTAGGGACTTTAGTGACAGGACAAGGGGTAAGGGGTTCAAACTTAAACAGGGGATGTTCAGGTTGGATCTAAGGAAGAAATTCTTTCCTGTGAGGGTGGTGAGGCACTGGAATGGGTTGCCCAAGGAAGATGTAAATGCTTCATCCCTGACAGTGTTCAAGGCCAGGATGGACAGAGCCTTCATTGACATGTTTTAGTCTGGGATGTCCCTGCTTATGGCAGGGGGGTTGGAACTAGATGATCTTAAGGTCCTATCTAACCCTAACTATTCTATGATTCTATGTAGTTTATTACCCTTAGCTTTTACTTACTACCACAAACTGTATTTTGTGATAGTGAGAGTACAAATCTAGTATCTGTTTCAGAATAGGAACAAGGTTACACATTACATTTTAAATGGCAAATAACTTATTTTAACTCTTCTTAGGTTAGTGAGCCTTAAAATCTGTTTGTTTTAAAATTCTTCCTGACCTTTCGTTGCCATATGATCCCGTAATAGTTTTTGACCCGAAGTGACCTTACCATATCAGCTATGTCAGTGACTATGAACAAGAAATTCAGGAATAGAATTCTAGGACTAAGTTGCTTTTGATTGGTTTGAACTTCTGCTTAAGGATATCCTAAGTGACCTATGCATAATCAATTGAAACTTTTGTTTCTGATATATCTTAAAGAATAAATCACTGAGACAACAGAATATGGAAAATGTTTACTATTTGGGTGGCTGGTGTGGGACGCGAGATATAATTCTGGGTCTGATATTAAGGTAAAATACAGTGTGCCATGATCATGGTTGTGTAGGAATTACTTGTCAGGACTTTGGGTTCTGTTTCCGAAATTGTCTCAGTTAAGTTATATTGATATAAACTAGGATTAATCAGTTAATACAGCCCAAAATACAAATATTATTTATCTAAAATGCGATGTAGAGCAGAGAATTCAATGCCTTGTGCTCAGTATTATTCTCATATTTGGATAAGGGAGAAATTAAAAAAAAAAAAAAAACAAAACCAAACCCAAACATCACAATCTGTTCTCAGTTATTTTGGTGTAAAACTGGAATAATTCTTCTTTTTCAAAATGCAATAACAGAAATTTTATATGGCTGGGAGTTGAATTTTTTTTCCATGTGTCTAAAAGCTTTTCTTGCTAAAGATTGGAAAGTGCTGAATAGAATAAGTAGGTCAAACAAGTGGAATGATAGTGCCCCTTATCTTTAAACAATATTCTAATTTGACTCTAGCACAACGAAAAGAAATGAATACTTTATGTGCTCCCATGTGAGCTGTCAGAAAGATAAAACTGAATATTCTCTAAATCAGCTTTTCCATGGACAACTGCTTCATCATCATTAGTATGTATATCCTTATTAATATCTAGGCCACCCAGTTATGAGATCCTAGGCTGCAGCTTTTCATAATTTACAACTACTACTATAATTTTCAGCAGGATTCTATGCATGACCTATCACAGAATAAGCATTTGATGTATTTCTCTGAGTCTTCTCAAAGTGTTGTTTTCAAATAAGGGCTAAGAATAAATGTATCCATTTAGAAAGTTGCATTTATGCACAGTGGTGATCCTTGCCAACTGTTTTACTTAACCTAGCTGTGTGTGAAAGGACTGGTCTCTGTAAGGTGTCTGGGAATGTGGATATGAGACAGTTTGACAGATAGGGACAGGCAAATAAACTTTCTAACAAGACAACTAAGAGTTATGATCAGATTATAAATAAATGCTTCTGAATTCTCTATTGCCCAGTGTATAAATGTATTCCATTTTCAGTCTTTCACCAAGTCTGGAAAATTTTAAAGTTGTTTACAGGTCACTCAAACAGTCTTCACCTGGTTGAAAAAGTTAGGTCGGCACCAGATGTTCAGTCATAAAGAGGAAGCAGTATAAATTATCGGAACAGAGAATGTAGGTAGATTTCCAGGGTAAGGCTAGGAAAAGCTAGTATAGAGGTGGCTAATTGTAAGTACTGGTTGTTTATGCAAAGAATAACATAATATTGTGTAGCCTGTGCTAGTCTGAGTGATTGACTGAAGTGACAGCAACTATAAAATGAAGGATTCAGCCCATTGCTCAGTGCCAGGTAGAATTTGAGATATAAATTTCTGGGATGGGATTTGCCTTATGAGGTTTGGAGTTTTCAATATCCTAAAAATAACAAGTGGTTTCTTTTGTTCCGCAGATCTCTAGGATCCTATATCCACAGTAATAAGAATTGCTATTCCTTGGTGTTAATAATTATGTTATTAGATACAGCTCTGTTCAAAAAAAAAAAAAAGGGGTAGGGGNAGGTTTGGAGTTTTCAATATCCTAAAAATAACAAGTGGTTTCTTTTGTTCCGCAGATCTCTAGGATCCTATATCCACAGTAATAAGAATTGCTATTCCTTGGTGTTAATAATTATGTTATTAGAAACAGCTCTGTTAAAAAAAAAAAAAAAGCAGGGGGGGAGGGGGAGTAAATGAAAATCAGCCAAGCAGTAAACACTGCTTTTTAAGAAACACTTTCTCTATAGTCATCTCTGGAGAGATCTTGATGAAGATGGTATTTTAAATCTTTTGTGGTGAATTAACTCTTACATAAGTAAAATTAAATTATGCTGTTCCTCAACACAGCAGCACTTCTCGGTGTTGTGTAACTAGACTTGTTTATTGATAAACCAGTGTAACTTGTCTAAGAAATGGTGAAACTTGTTTTCATTATCTTTGCTAACATAAAATGTTTGTTAATAGATAAAAGTGGATGATACTAACCAGGTCTTCTGAAACAATTTCTTCAATTTCTTCAAGTGAGTCAATGAGAGAGAATTGAGAGAGTCTTGAGAGACTCATGTTGGGTGATATTAAATAGGGAAATTGAAATCAAATCTTATGTTTCTCTATTTATCATTATTCAATGTCCTCTCTTTAGATGTGCACAGTCTAAACAACCTAAATAATGATGGAAATATTTTTTTAAAATCTTTCAATTGTGAAAGGGTAAAAAAAAAAAAGTTTCATATAGATTATTGGAGACTTAAATTTCTTAGTACAGCCTGCTTGAAGCTGGTTTTGTGCCTTTTCTGGTTAGGTGCCTTCCTCCTATGTTAACAGCTTGTTCTAAAGCCCAAGTGGTCTTCAGTAAATATATTGTGCTTCATGTGATGAGTCAAATGCACTCATGAGACAGAATGTTCTGTTATTGAGTCACAGCTGAAGAAAATATGCAGATGGTTAATAGAAAAAAATTGTTAAAATACTGTGAAACATGAAGTAACATGTAACACTGATTTGAGAAGTAATTCTGTTTTCAGCACAGCCTCATGTGTAAGTGCTCTTCAAGTAATGGGATGGTATGTTCATTTGTAGTAAGCATATTTCACTGAAGATGTAAAATTCAGTGGTTTATTCTGAAAGTGTGTCGTGGTTTAAACCCAGCCACACAGCTCGTTCACTCACTCAAACCCCCTTTCTTGCCCTCCCCTCCTTCCTCCCCGCTCCCGGAGGGATGGGGAGGAGAATTGAAGGAATGCAACTCCCACGGGTTGAGATAAGAACAGTCCAGTAACTATGCTATAACACAAATCACTACTGTTATTACCAATAATAATAATAACAATAAAGGAAATAACAAGGGAAGAGAATACAGCATCTCACCAACCACCGACAGATAACTCACAACACCCCACCAACTGAATACCTCCAACCAACACCCTAGAGAGAGCTAGCCCTTCCGGATAACTCCCAGTTACATCCTGGGCATGACGTGCTATGGTATGGAATACCTCTTTGGTCAGTTTGGGTCAGGTGTCCTTTCCCTGCTTCCTCCTGGCCTCCCCTCCTCCCTGGCAGAACATGAGACTCACAAAGTCCTTGGTCAGAACAAAACATTTGAGCAGTAACTAAAAACATTGCTGTTATCAGTTTTGTTCCTAAGTTGAATCAAAACACAGTGCTGCACCAGCTACTAAGAAGACGAAAAATTGACTGCTATTGCTGAACCCAGGACAAAGTGAAAGGTGTGATTAATAATATAAATAATCTGCTTCAGCAAAAGATTACTTTATCTTTGTTTTTACTTCGTATCTTGCTTAAGCACAATCATGTAGACAGGCAGGAAGAATTTAAGCTCCTGAGACTGAACCAAACAGGAACAAGGGACTTTTACGGCTGGACATAAGACATATAGCAGTCATACTTGATTGAACCAACATCTAATCTGGAAGTAACAGAACAAGTTATATAAGGGCCTTAGGCACATGCATGGATATAAGTAGGTCAAAAGTTCATATCAAAGAAGACTACTAGCCTTTATCAACTAGCTCTTAAAAGACCATCCTGGATATGCACAGAAGAAAGAATGAAGATTGCATCAGCCATCAGGAGGTGGGATTTGTCTTTCTGAAACTTCTATCAATATGTAAAAGGCTTGACTATAAAAAACTTTAACTTTGTACTCACAAATGTGCATGCAGGATATGAAGACATGCACCCAGCACTGTAAATAAACCTTTGCTCCACTGACTTTGTCCTCACTTAAATATTTCTAAAGGTAAGTGCGTTTCTCATAACTTGCCTATTGAAGTGATTTTTCCCCCAATCATTGTGTATTGTATTTTCATAAATGGCAGTTGTAGAATGTGTCAGAAAGAAAATGAAGAGGAAAATTATTATAGAAATATCTATCAGGTAAAACAACCTCAAATATGTGTTGAATCAGAGGTAATTCCAAAGCCAATAACAAAATACTTACAGAACTAATGTAGTTATTGGATTTGCATCTTATTTTTGTGTGTTAACAAAAAGCAACCTGCTTAATTACGTTTTTCCATAAAATATATATTTGCTCAGGAGTCTGTAATGTAAATCCGTATACATTACTGGTTAGTATTAAGTCTCATCAGCATTGGTAGGTGCTTTTCCTACCTCTAAAAAGCCAGTTGTTTTATCAGGAGGCTATCTGTATATACTTGCCACCTTGAAAAATATATCCAAAAGATGCTTTCTGATTGTGCTAAGTGATGAAAATGTTTATGAAATGCTTATGAGTCCAAAATCAGTATGTATAGAAGTATCAGAAGAGAAGCCTGGGCAAGATCAAGGGGAAGGTAGCCTCTACCTGAAGATAACTGAAGTATAACTGTTGGTGTGAAGTGATTGCCATGCTATTTGTCTGAAAGGCTGATGCCTTCACATTAGGCTAAACTGAAAACTGGCTCTATTCAATTATCCACTTGGGGTAGCTGAAGGCTGAATCTGAAACCATTAGTTGCTTCTTCAGCAGGGAGCTCTTTGTTATTCTGAGTAGTCTGTCTGTCTTTGGAGAAGTTACTGATGTGATACAGTAAAAAGATTTTTATTTTTTTTTTCCCATGAGGTCTACATCATAGCGAAAGATTTGACAGAAACAGAGCTATAGAAATTAGTGTAAAATGTAGTTATTCATTTTGAGAATGCTTTGCTCAGTAACACATGAGAGCCTTGGAACTGTTACTTTCACTCAATTTTTTCTCTCCATAGTTCATTTGATAGCAGATATGGTGAGCATTAAAACCTTCATATCATAAGTAATTATTATTTTTTGAATTATAAAGTTTACTTCCACTACATTTTTGAGGCATATTTTACAATATTATAATATTGATAGATACACTATGATATTCTGTAGCTTTTACAGAGGCTAAAAAAAGAAAAGTGAATTTTCACAAAACCAGTAATCACCTACTTCCTCAACTCTGCATCTGGTTGAGAATACGAATTATGTGAGTGTGGGGTTTTTTTTTATTATTATTATTTAAGGAAAAGGACATTGATTTCACACGTTTTGGGTTTTGTTGGTTTTTTTTTGTGTGTGTGTGTTGTTTTGTGTGTGTTTGTTTGAAGTTTAACAGATTTATACAGCAAAGTTAACCTAGCTACATCACTCTGCAAATCAACAGTATAAACATTTTGCAGTGTAACAACAGTTACACTTTGCTGTTAAAAAGGTGGAGTTATAATTTGCATTTGCAGGACCACTTACAGTAGTAAATGGTATGGCTTGTCTCTGCATTGTCAGAATGAGGTTGCACAGTGCCACATGCACTGGCTGGTGTGTTTTCCAAGTTCCCAGTGGTTCCTTTGGGCCCCTAGGAATCTTTTAACCTGAGTTTCTCTTTTGTTGGTGTTGTTTAAATCTTAACTGCCACTCAACAGCTTTTTAAATAACCATTACATAGAGTTCAATGTCTGTAACTCACAGGACTCAAAACTCACAATAATCAATGGTGGGAAACAAGAAATATGACTTGACCGAGCAAACATGAAAGACTTTAGCAGAAAACACAATATCAACACAAATACTGCTTTACTGAGGCTATTTCCATACCTGCAAACTGTGCCCCCTCTTTTATCCTAATGTTTCCCTGGATGTAGATTCTGTTATGCAAAACTCCAGAACTTAAACATGAAGTTACTTGGATGCAATCAGCAAGTAAGTGTGACCGGTAATACTTACATTTTCATTCAAGTATGTTTCTTGTGAAAAAACTGAAGGTTGTTTTTCTTGTATGTACCTGTGTAGCTAGGGTACAGGCAGTGCATGTGAGAGCTAGTCTGGTAGTGATACAGTGTTTTCAGGATTTGTAGATGTATGTGTGAATACCTGAATAACATCCAGCCATTTAAAATTTGATTTGGACTTAAGACCAAGTGCTAAGTCTGATACTGACAGTAGCTTTTAAAGCAGCTGTAAAAACCTTAAGGAGTCATGCATGGAGATGGTTTTCTCAGTTGGTTCCAAGGAGAACATATTATTTTAAAAGAAAAGAAAAAGATCTTGAACACCCAGTAAAGTTAATGTGTGGAGGTAATTGCTTTCAGTAATATTATAGGCTGAATTAAGCTTTTAATCTATGGCAGAAAAGCTACTGAAAGCTTAAAACCCCTCCAGACTAAAACCCCACCAAGCTTAGGGCTAGGGGCCTGAAATGACCAAAGGGTTATGAAGTGTTTTGGGCAACTGAGAGGCACTTCCTTGTGGTACTAATGGAAGCAGTAAGTTTGGAATCTTGTCAGAAGGATTTTGGTGGTGAGTTGTCTCCAAGACAATGTAGTTGTGTTCAAAGTGGAGAACAAGTTTTAGGAAGGCAACATGATAATATTACCATTTTAATATCAAATGTTCCAAAAGAATGTACCCCAGTGTCATCCTCTAAATAGATCTGTATTTTGAGCCCACACAGATCTTTAAGTCAGTGCAGTTGTTTTATAGATCTCATTGTTCATTTCATTGAACCTTACTTAATATTGAAATAATACCACCCTAGTCAAATAAGCACACCTAGCAAAATCAGGGCATTGTTTTTTACTCTACTTAGTGCAGCTATAATTAGATTACAATATTTAACTAGGTTAATAACATGGCTACAATAAAAATGAATGTACTATGGCCAGTTCTGCTACTCTGTCAAGACCTCCTTTAGTGGAAGACTTGCTCACCTAATATGCTGGTTCTCAGTTTCGTTACTTGAGAAAGGCTTTCTGAAAATGTCTTAAGAATAAACTTTTCAGGGGATTATTAATAAAATCAATTTAGTTTAATCAAGGTACTTCCCTGTTTTGGAGGTTTCTTTCTTTTATGAATATAAATCCCATTTAAATCTTAGCCCAAAAGCTGACAGAAGTCAAAGGGAATTTTTTTAATTCAGAGATTGAGTTCATTTCTGTAACACCAGGGGTTTTGATAAGTTATTTCTCCCCTTCAGAGGGAACTGTGACCCAGCCCAAGAATTGCAAATAAGTTCTGATGTCTATTAGACTGTGTTTCAGCTCTCTGTTTTCTGTAAGTGATTGTCATCAAGTGTAAAGGAGATCCATAGCATGAGCATTAGGTCTTTCTGGGATTAATGATAAACTTCCTCAGGTTTGCAATTTCAGTAGTAGATCACTAAGTATTTGCACCAAAAATACTTAAAAGTTTATTTAATCAAAACTATTAAGCTTTTATGCAGGATTTAATGTTGTAAGATGGTATAAGAGAGGCTTAGCTGTGATTTTTGAATATTTTTATAATCCTGGACTGTCTGGAATTACTGTGAGGTTATGGAATTGTACTAGGGAAGTGTGGCAATGGAAACATGAGGATATTGTGATGTCAGTCAGCTTTTTTCCTGAGATGTAAGATCTCTAGGAGGAGGAGAAGTTGATTTTGGAGATGAAATACAGATTCTTCAGCTTCTTCCTTGCATAAAATTCTAGAATGCTTCTTAACGTATGAAAAACGGAAAGGCAAAGTTCAGTGGACTGATTTGCACAGTGTTGGTAACAAACATTTGTTTCTCTTTAATCTTTTCAGCAAATGCACAAAGCTATGTTTACCCTGGTTTCAGACTCTTCCCAGAGTAGGCACATTTGTCTGTAGCCAATTTTTTCAATTCCATCAATCCTTTTTATAATTTTGACTGTTGCATAAACGTACCTTAACACATAACCAAGATAGTAGAAAGCTAATTTCTTAAAACATTTAAAGTTTCAGAAACAAAGATCAGAAGTGCCTGCTGTCTTTTTCTCTGCCTCAAGTAGATTGAGGAGAATGTGGATAATAAAAATGTATCTTGACTTGTATTTATGTTTTTTTAAAGTTCAGTTGGAAAATTTGAACATTTCTCATAGCATCTGTAAATATACCAGAAAATAATTTTATAAACGCTTAATGACATTTCTGCACTGGTCTGTTTGAAGCCAGTTCCTTATTTCATCCCTTATTCTTCCTCTGCTCCTTTTTTTTCTTTTTCTGCATTTATTTAGCACACAACAAACAGTGAAGAAATCTACTTTCAGATCATTTTAAGAAGTACAGTTTTCTTCATATGTTTTTTATAATGCCACATAACTTCTTAAAACTGTCATTTGACTGATACTGGCCACCTGTGGGCAGACAGCCAATCTGATTTATATGTCCCAGCTAAAGGCAAAATAGATTCCATTTGCAAACATGATAAACCACCACTCTTTTAAACCTGCCATAAGGTAAAATTTCTTATTGTTGCCTTGGTTAATTTAATACTGATGCTGAAATTATCAGCACTCTTTAAACTAGACACCACCTTTTAAAAAAGTAGTTAGGATTTCTTTTTCAGTAGACTGAGACTGTCTTACTTTCCTTTGATCCAAAACAAGGATAGTAGAAGCCATCAAATTCACTAAGCAAAACCAATTCCCACTGAATTTACATGAGAATGGAAATAAATCTTCATTTTTCTGCATAATAATCTACTTCTGAAGTGAATAATTATTTGTCCTTTGCCCTTGTCATTTAGCACAGCTAAGAAACTGGCTTATTGATGATGAAAATAAGATAATGTAATTGTCCTTAAAACACAAATTAAATACTTTGACACATCATCAATAAATGAGATTACATAATTAATTATTTTGGGGAAGGCAAGTTGATGATTTTTACATTAAATTCATCATGTAACAAGACTTTTGGTATGGTAGATCATATTATCAACAAAAACTGCTAGATGAACTGAATTTAACAATTTTATTAGTAGTATGATATATTCTGAATGGCTAAGGTCAGTTCTTTGAGTAGTACTGATTAGAATGTATTTTGCATAATTTTGCATTGTTCCTTTATAGTTTCACTTTATGTTATTTTACAGTCCAAAAATTTGGCTGAACTAATGTCCCTTTAGCCTTATAGGCTTACAAAGACTTATAGAGAGATGTATGTAATGGGTGTTGAAGTGTTAATAAACCTTGAACAATATGAGATGCTTAGATCTGAATACTATTGTGTTTTTTAATAATTAAATGATCCCGAGGGAAGCAAATACTTCAGGTTCAGAGTGTTCATGTAAGGAATACAGTTAGCAGGTTTTGAGAGAATATCTTATCTATTGCGATAGCAGAGTACTTTCTGCAGAATAGAGCTGAATAGTCTGAGAGTCTGTTACACTGCTCATTTAAAAACTGTTATACTGTTAAACCATAATCTCCTCATAACCTCTTCAGAAATCAAATCCAACCAGCAAATATACAAACACTAACAGACCAATTACAACCTCATTAAGATTGGAGCGTCTCTTTCTTAGAACTATCTATAGAGAGCAAAGTGGTGCTTGAAGTCATAATGTATATAGGTGTAACTTGTTTTAAGGAGACCTATGTTGGAGACAATCAAAATAAATTAAGTAGTAGGAACCATGCATTGCTCAGTGATATATATGATTTGGATTAAGTCCTTTAAGCCTGAGAAATCAGTGGGTTTGAATGGGAAGAGATGTCATGGAGGGATTTCAGTCCCTGTGAGAAATTTAAAGACTTGTTTATTTTTTTACTCTCTGAGCTCTCATTTAATATCTTTTTGTTTATGATGCTTTCTTAAACTTATTTTTACATTTATGACAGAAGGGTTAATCCATCCTATATGAAACTATAATTAGCAGATTATTTTACTATCAAGCAGTTGTAATTATCACTGAATTATGCTGCATTGTCTGCTAACTGACGTGTTCTACTGCTGATTTTGGACACAAAGTACTCATTGGTAATTTGAAATTCACAGGAGTTTGTGATATTGGATTTAGCCTTTTTTATTGCTGTTTGTTTGTTTTGGTTTTTTAATAACCTGCAATTTTTTTAAAGGATGGAACTGAAATTTTGCAGTGATAGGACAAGGGGTAATGGGTTTAAAGTTAAACAGGGGAAGTTCTTTACAGGGAGGGTAGTGAGGCACTGGAACAGGTTGCCCAGAAAAGTGTGGTAAATGCTCCATCCCTGGCAGTGTTCAAGGTCAGGTTGGACAGAGCCTTAGGTGACATGGTTTAGTGTGTAGCATCCCTGCTCATGTCAGGGGGGTTGCGACTAGATGATCTTAAGGTCCTTTCCAGCCCAAAGTATTCCATGATTCCATGATTTTTGTGAAATGATGATTTTTTTTTTTCCTACTGCTTTAAACATGCATTGTAATTTTCCCCTGTGCACAGAATTCAGGTACATTTTGTTTTTCCAAGACAGAAAAATTAAATGACAAATTTATATGAAAATAAATTAATGTATTAATGTATTAAAGCTATTAACTTACTGTTGATTTGATTCTAATGAAGTGCCCTTTTTGAGAAACATGAGGTTTGGGTTTTTCTTTGAAGGAGGAATAGGAAATATCTAGGCAGATTTTCTGGCTTGACAGAGCATCTCAGAAGATGAGGTTTGTTATGAATTAAAACAAAACTTCCATTTACCTTGCAAGATGTTATAACTCATTAGTTTTTGGGATTCAGCCTAATGTTTTTACAAATTAAACTGGTGAACTCATATCAAAGTAATGGGAAATAAAAAGGTTAATTGTAGTGTGTATTCTTGGTTGCTTTTCCATAACCAATTTATTACAGGATGCTTCCGGGTCAAAAGTGTGGATTTTGAATGTTGAGATATTAGCCTTTGAAAAACCATGATCATTGATAAGTCACATTATTCATTATAAAAATGAAGAGTTTTTAATTTGAAAAATTGCAAAGAGATTTCCTAGTAGTTATGAAATGAATCTCAATGCTCTTATTTTGGGAATCAGTAGCATTGCTTTTGATGCATATCATTAATAACAAAAAGCCTCACTCCAGTTATTAAAATACTCTTGCATATTCTGTACTGACGATTTTTGAGTTTTTATAGTTTGTTGCTTGCATTACTCCCCTGTGACAATGTATGTGTAGATTGTTCTCCAAGTATGTACAACTGAATAATAATATTAAACCCCAATAACTTCCATTGAGTGCACTGTAGAATTAAAAAAGGAAAACAGCTTTAAAACTTTAATATAATGAAAAATTATGTTGGGGCTTTAATATTGTTTTGCTTATGCTTCAGTTATTGCTTTCATTAAAGTTTTAATTTCCAGAGATATTGCTTTGATAAAATTAAGTAAACATCTTTGGTTTGTATCTTTGTACACACTGAAAATTATGTGCCTTTTGTCCTCATTTATTGCTGTCTACTTTCCATTATAATTACTTCTCCTAACACACACATATAATGCAGCAAGATAGAATTAAAATAATTCATCTATATAATGAATGGAAAATGTGTGAGGATGAAGATTGTAATCTTTGAAATCAAGCACTACAGAACAAGAACAGCAGGCCATAGCTTTATCTTTTTCTTCCACAGTAATGTTCTGTTTGTTCCATTGATATAGTAAGTACAGGTATTACAATCCACTTGATGATGAGAGTACTTACCTGTTAGTTTTTACTACACTTTTAAATAAGCCTGTAATTCACCAGTAACAATTATTTTGTAAAATGGCTGTGAATTATTAGCCTAAGTGATGCAGGTAGAATCACGGAAACCAGAAGAGGCTGGATCAAAACCTCTGTTTGATGAGCATGCATTGATGTAACACCCTGCTGACTACCAGAAATAGAGTAATTGAAAGGGAAAAGCTGCCTCTCTAATATATTTTAAATAGTAATCTCAACCACAGGAGTTAACCATGGATTATAACTTAGCAACCGTATAATATAACTGCAATTAGTGTTAAACCAACTAGTTAAAGTAGTGTTGCCTACATTTTTGTATGTGTCTAGAGAGCTGGATGATAGATAATAACAGAGACACAGGGTGGAAATCTTTGTTCTCAGGACAGGAATGGCAAATGGGCTCCTTTCTGGAGAAAGAGTGTACACACGAATATATGTACTAATATCAGGTCTTAATTTGCTGTTTACTGAAGCACTTAAGCAGTTATCTAGCAGTTCTAGATTGAATTTTTCGCTTTGATAAATTGATTTTTTTTCCACCTTTTAGCTACAGTGGCAGCTTTTTAAACTTCTGAAGTAGCTGCTACTGTGTTGGCCTTTAGGCCACATATAAACAACAAATTAAACTTCAAGTTTTCTCTGTTATTGCTATTACTTTGATACCAACAGTTGTAAAAGTCTCAGTATTCTGACAAAAAAATAAAAAAAGCTCTATCCACCATTAGATAAAAGCTCTACCCACCTTTAGTAATTTTTGCACCTTTAACTTGCTGCTGCTGTTATCCATCTCCTGCAATTTTTCTATTTCAGTGGAGGTCGCTATGGCTTCAGTTTGTACCTTCTTTGCGTAGAGGAAATTCTTGTGAGAATTCGGACAAGCTACTGTGGTAGGTATGTGAAAACCTGTGCTTAATTGACATGGTCAGCCCAAATCCACTTACTTTAGTGAGGCACATGATAGAGGATTAGTGTATTTGAATCTATTTACACCTTTACACTATTTAAACTATTTTACAACTTTCTGTGTGAATGTAGGGTAGTAATGCATTTTACTAAGTCTCAAATTTTTTTGTTAATAACATGGTACATTTTGATCAGATAGTCAAAAACCCAAACAAACAGAAACCAAAAAACACAGATGCAGGGAAAAAAAACCCCACA
>NDXB01001098.1:191079-211317 GCA_002631895.1 Agapornis roseicollis | reverse complement strand
CAACCTAAAACAAACAAACAAAAAAAATCCCTAAGCAAACAAACAAAAGGCATTTAAATTCAGGTTTTATAAACATATGCATGTCTCTACTGATAACACAGAAAAGCCCAGGAATGTTTCCCATGTGCAAAAGGAGATAGGTTCAGCAAGGTTCAGTGACTCAGTTACAGGTGGAGGCGAGGTCGTCTTCTGATCTTACTCATAGCAGCTGGAGCAATCTGGCCCAACCTGGGGCAGAGGCTAGAGCCATTGCTGCATTCTGTGCAAGAGATACCATTGTCAGGAAAGCAATATAAATAATAAATTAATGAAATAAATAAGTTATTATTTTCTTTCACTGGAATTATCTGACATATAGTTGCATCTGCTCATTTTTTCTTTTTTTTTTTTTTTTAGAAGAAGAGATTTTTTAGTTGTCTCATATTGTGAACAGTCAGAAGTGATTCATAGGTGGGTAGCTTGACTACGACTAATTTATGTGGCATGAGTAAGATGGAAAGTAGTTCAGATAATCCCAAATATAATTTTTTTGTCCCCAGTGAAAGGCTTTTTTGTGTTGTATGACGTTGCTCATACAGAGTAAAGCAATGGACATGCTATGTATGAAGATATAATGGTGGAGCACATGAAGAAAAAAGTAGTTGACTCTTTCAGCCAATCATTATTTGCATGATTGATTTAGTCAATATTTTTTTTCCATGAATCTCCTGTTGTTATGATAGTATTTCTTCTGAGAAATGACAAAAGATTTTTCCTGTAAGTACCTGTATGAGCTTATTTTCAGGGAATGTTGAGCTGCTGGTATGATCAATATGCTATTTCTATGCTTAACTTTATGTGAATACAGTTACAGTACTGGCACAATGCAACATTTTAATGGTGCAAGCTGGCTGGTGCTGTAAGCAAAATGTGTATACCATGAAGATGTCTCAAGATCTTTTCATTTCTTCTTAATGAAGATCAAGACACTGTCTGATAGGTGGAAGGAACTTAGTATTTGTGAAGGAATGAGTTGGTAAAATTTAATCTGGTAAGCTCCTTGCAAAGTTGATATGGTTTAATTTTTACCAATTGTGTTTGCAGTGAAGAACTAAAATAATTATGGTGCAGTAAAGCTTAATTTTTACCCTATTTTCATCTTGTAAAGCTTCACTTTAAGTTTCATGATCACAACTGTTCTTTTTTTTTGTGGAAAGAAAGGCTGACTTTCTCTAGCAGTGGGCTTTAATGAGTTAAAAGAAATCAGTGTGATTCTTGGAAGTAAAGAAACTGAAACGGTGAATCTATCTATACCTGTTGGTGGATTAAGAGTAGGTTTTCATTGCAGTCACAGAAGTGAGGGGTAAATTATCTTGTATGGAAATCTGTGCTATGTGAGTAGTAATAACAGTAGCTATGTTAAAGTGAAATATCCTGTTTTAAACTGGTTGTCATATACTAAGCATGTGGTTAGAGTGTGTGTGAGAGTAGTGCTATTATTGATGAAGAAAAAAATGCCCATAACACTGCAAATTACACTTCTCTGTTATAGTGGTTTTGGCCTTTGACACTACTTCTCACTTGCCTTACAATACACATGCCCTGAGAAAGTTTAGAACAGCTTTTGATGGTCTGCTTTGAGCAGTTACATAGCAGCTGGAGGTGTTTAGTGGTGACGTGAACAGTAGAAGCTAATATTCTTCTGAGCATGTTAAATCTACAACAAAACACTGTCTGATTACTTTCTATATTAGCAACATCCATTTGATCCCGTAGTTATGGTTACTGGTTACTACTATGTTTTATTAAATGTAGGAACCAATTTGGTTCAGATAAATATTCACGTCAGCTTATATTGTGTTGAAAGAATCAATGTATGATAAATCACCCTGTCTTAATCACTTCTCCACTTAAAAAAAGAGAAAAAGAAGCTTGGTACAAGCTGTATGGCAAAGTACTCTTTAATTCAGGAGTTTAAAGAGAATGTTATTCAAAAGAAATTAGATGTTTCAGTGGTGTGTCTTTGACTTCTGTGGATAGAAATTGCTTCATATATAGGCTCATTTATAGAGAAAACAAACTCAGATTTCCAAAGGATCTAAGAGATTAGGAATCCATCTTCCATTTGCAGCTCTTTTCTACCTCTTTTGAAAAGTAGGTCAAAGTGTGTGCTGCTATTACTGTCATTTAAAGGGGATTTACTTCAGTATCCATCCTAGTAAGCTATGGAGAAATTTCATTCTTGTCATTGCAGTGATTCAGATTTGTGGCTTCTCCAGTCATTGGCTATTGGGTTTATATCAGACTGTAAAAATTGAGGATAGTGATATGCAGTGATTCTATGAAAAATGTAGAGTAAAAGGGCATATTTAGTCTAGTTGTGAGGTTTGATATATGAGACGTTGTGAGACATTGATATGGCAGATAGTTTGCTGGTGAACAACAGAATGGAGTGTTCAGCAGTCTTCTTGTAATGTATAGACATTATTCTAGCGACTGCTCCACGTTATTTGCTTGAGATTATGAGCAAAGATATTTTTATACTATTCTCATCTAGTTTTGTAGTCCTTTCTGTAAAATTCCAGCAGAGCTGCTGGAGGAAAAAATACTGTTTTCTCTTTTTGTGCCTGAAATCTTAGGGTGGGTATTACCTAAACAAGAACCAGATGGTAGTGTCAAATGGTGCAGAGAAAAACTAATTATTACCTCAAATGGAGCAGTTATTAAATCTGTTTGAAATCTAAGTAGAGGCACTATTCATAACCAGTCACTATTTTGAAAGTTTTTTGCTGTAAAGTAGGGTTTTATTCTTCTGCGTTTTATGTCTTCTTACGACACTTTTATGGCTGATAAGTGGGATTTTTCATTTTGTAAAACAAATAATCATTATGATTTTAATTTTTATCAACCAGTTGAGCTTTACATGGTGCTTATTAGTGTTACAGCTGGCTACGTTATAGTAGTTTGTTTCAATTATATTAACAATATTCTGATTAGTTTTCACCCCTATAGGTATTGGCAAATACTTCCACTATCTGTAAAATATAATTGGCTTTGTTAATTGGCTGTTCAGTACAAAAATACATTGGGTAGAATTTTTAAATTTTTATGCTTAAAATTTTGGCAAAAAGAAAGGAATGCTTCAGTGCAAAAGTAAAAAATTTCACCTCGTTGCTCAGTTACTTATCTATCTATCTGGTGTATTTATCTACTGGAAATTATAGTTGTATGGTGCCTGTCATCTAACCTGATTGATTAGAATCTACTTGATTCTTCAGTGAAAAGGCAGCAATATTAGGGAAGTGATATTAGAAATATCTGAAGGGAAGGTGTAAAGCAGGTGAAATCATGCTCTCTTTTGTGGTGTCCAGTAACAGGTTTTGCACCGTAGTACAGAAAAGATATGAAGTGAAGAGCCACAAAAATAGTTAGGGGAAGAAGCCAAGGCCCTGTTTTGAGAATTAAAGAACAGGGCTTGTTCAGCCTGGAGAGGAAATTTCTTCTCTGAATGGCTAGCCCCCAGTTACCTACAGGGGTACCAGCAGTGCAACCTAACAGGGTTTAGTTTGTTCTTGTCACAAACAAATTTTCAGACTTCTCACGATGGCTACTGGAGTTAAATTTAGTGCTGTGTAGTGTTTTATTTTGGAGCAGCAACTGAGAAGCCAACTGGTTTTGGCAAAGTCAGCCATTAACTTTTATTGGAGCCATATTTTTAAAAATGTTTGAATGCCTGTTCTGTTGAAGAGGACAATGAAAGTAATCAGCCCTGAGTTTCAAACACTATCTTTTGTGTAGTCCCTTTAAGCACCACTTATTCTCTGATGTCATGTTTGTTTACAAAAGAGCTTGGATGGATATGGCATTCCAAAAGCAGTGGTTTACTGCAGCTACAAGGGTGAAATTGTACTTCTCTCTTGAAACTAAGGAAAGTTCAAACATGCAGGTTGACACGTACTCTTGTAGACCACTTTTTGTGGTAAATGATCCCCATATGTCACAGATTTTAGCATTATGGACTAGCTGTGCACAGAGACCTTGTCAGGCAGATAGACACAAGGCCAACAGGTGGACTGGAAAAGGGTATTCTGATTATGTTGTATCACCTGAATATTGTGTTAGTCAGTCATCCTCACAGATTACATTTTCTATTGGAAGTGCAATTCAAAATGTAATTAATATTTCTAGAGAAATTTTAAAATACTGTAAATGTTTAATATAATAGCATACTTTTTAAAAGTATGTAATTTTCTATTTCTGTTATGTATGTAGTGGAAGAATCCAATACTTAATAAACATGCATAATTAGCTGAACACTTCAAGATTTTGATAAATGAAATCGTGGTTTCATTACCTTCTGTTTTGTATAGGGCAAATGGACTTTTGCATAGACCGAGGGAATAAGTTTAAAGGCATAGGAAATTAAAATTTTATCAGAGTTTCTGCCCACCAGGGTTGGTGAATCACACTGACTTCAAAGAGAAATGAGGTTTTCATGTAGTCTGTTGTTTTCAGTTTTTCTTATGTTTAAAAGGGTGGGAGCTTTCATGTATATCTCTCGTTCTTTCTCCTATGCTGCATATGATCTAAAGCTGATCAAAGTCTTTTAGTTAATTCCAGTAGGTCTTCAGTAGACATTAAAATCAGTTCTACTAATTGCTAGAAGGGAAAAATGGGATTTTCAGGCACCTGAAAAGTGCATAACTTCCATCAAGGTCTTATAGAAATCAACACTGAAATATGTAGCTCTGCGTCAGTTCCATTAATAGTCATTGGAGTAAATTACTCCTGAAGGAGTAAATATGACTGAACAAATTGCATGCTTTTTTTAACCTGTGTCATCCAAGGCCACATTGTATCTCTACAGCTGTACAACTGAAGAGTATCTTCAGCAAATGCACAAACTTTCTCAAAAAGAAAAATGAAGTTTTTAAACTTTTAACGATGTCTAAACTCTTTTTTCCTGCACTAAGTATGCCATTATGTTTCTTTGCTGACTGTCTGAGTCCACACACAACATTATTTTTAGGTTAGCTTATGACAAATGACTGTATGAACCACAGAAAGTAGAGAGGGCAAGATATAAAGCTCAAGTTTATAAAAGCTTGTCATCATGGTAGAAATGAATTCTTGGCATTGAAAAGCCAACTATGACTCCCTCCAGCACAAGTGACCCCTGCAGCCTGTCTATACTTGTTGTAAGATTAGTCTTTATTTTTCCCAAGGGACAGATGCAATGTGTGTGTTCCAGAAGCTGCTCCCATAAGCAGCACAAGACATTGAAAGAGGAGGAAAGAGGAAAGGTTTTTCTTTGTAGTAAATGGATTAAAAACTTGAGCTAGGAAAAACAAAACAAAACAAAACAAAAAAAAAGTTTTAAAAAAATAATTTTATGACCATTGGTATTAAAGGAAAAAGAATAGACCCATATACCATGTTTTCAACCACTTTGAAATACATGTGGCTATTACTTTCTGCTACAACTGAATTTACTGTGTAACTCATTATTGTCCTTTAGCTGTGACTAATAGGAAGTCATGTTTATTCAGGACCTTTGTGGCCTCTGTCTGAAGTGATGACATCTCTGATATTATATTGTGTGATTTATACGTATATGACCAGTGGACTGGTCGGGTAATAAGGTATTGCTTTTGCATAGATTCAAGAGTATGTATTCAAAGACAGGGTGACTTTCTGCTGCTGTCAGCTTGAAATGAAGTCAAGCTTGATGTCTGAATGACTCCCTCCCTGCTCTGTTAACACTTCCCTGAGGTACTGCAACCTGTTCTGAGTTGAAATTTGGAGCAGTTCACAGATGGCTCTACTAGGTCCATGTTAATAGTTCCTGGACCTAGTTCTTAATAGAAAGGTTCTGATAGAATAGAGATTGTGATTTGAAATAGGTAGGTGGGTGTGCTCTCAAAAGACACCTTACTGAATATTTTTTTATGGGTTTGAATTGCTTACATCTGTTTCTTTGGACACTAAATTTATCCTCTCATAAAAGATTAGAGTATTTCCTTCTACTTAAAAGTATCAGACTTTTGCACCATTTTAAAGATTATGTGTAAATATGCTGTACATCAGAATGTTTCAGAGGACAGGTGGAAAAAAAAGAATAAAAAAGAAAGTTGTACAGTCAGCAGGCAGATAGGATTGGAAAATATATTTAGGGAAATATATCTCTGGGTTTTGACCTTTTCTAAAAGAAAAGAAAAGTATTGTTGCAATTAGTCACACAATTACTGTGAAAGTCTGAGGAGTAATAAGACCAAATAACTTGAATTTTCTTATGCATTTAGATCAGTAAAATTCATCATGTATGTGAAAAAATGAGTCAGAAATTATCAGAGCTATGCTGTTGCAACCATACTGTTCATAAAATCTCAGGCTAATTTAATTGTAATTCACGTCAGTAGAAGATTGTGGATGAAGACGTTTGGGCATTGTTATCTATTTGAGATTCTTGTCTTGTGGGTTCTTTTTCTTGATTGCAAATCAGAAATTTCATTCTCATTCATTACCTCCAATAGCAGTCTAATTCCTTAAATAGTTGCAGACCAGTCTGGTTTTACTCTTTTTACACAACTGTGGTAAGCAAGCAGATATCACTATTTCACTTCCTACTCCAAATTAAACAGACTTACAATACATATAGTTATAGGGAAAACAGATAGTTTTTCAAAAATAGGTTTTCAGTATTTGTTGGTTTAACCTTAACCATAACAATGTGTCCCTATTACCAGAAGTAAACAAAGCAGTGATCAGTGTAGCCCTGTTTACAGTCCTGTGGTTCATGCAGGATCACAAAAAAATAATTTTTCTCCTCCTTGAATTCTTAGCTTTTTCAAAATAAACCATACCCATAAACTTAAACATAAGCAGCCGAATGACACGTACTAAATTTTCTGAAGGCTGCTGAAATGATCACAATCACATTCTGTGGGTTGTACTCAAAAACGAGCATTAGTCTCTTTTAGGTTCAAAAAATTGTTTCCCATCTTTCCGGGGCTAAGATGGAATATGAAGTATGCACATGAGCCTGAAGTCGTGGCTGTCCTCCATCTGGTACAGTGCAAGCGATGGTGCCCTCACTCTAGAGCACAGCTCTTAATCTGGAGTAGAGATGTTTGCATTGTGTGCTGCTTCTCTGCTTCTCTAGTCTCTTATCTTTCCAACCAGCCATAGCTTCATATTTGATCAACTTGATAATTTCCACATTGATAACTTCCACATCTTCTGGGTTCATATCCCAGCAAATATTTTCACAGTTCAACTCCCCATTTCTCCTCCTCTTTCAGGACAACTAATATTGTATTATATTCTAACCAGATTAAGTCTAATCTGGTTATTCTCTAAACGTTTTCCACATCTAGAAGTATTTCCCTTTTCTGGTCTAGTATCAGTGCAGTGGTCTAAGGTTACTTTCTCCCCCTTATATTTAGCAGATCTAGTTCCTGAAGAACTAGAAATACTAGAAATAACTCTTTCAGGCAAATCTTTCATTGTTTACCCCCAGTGCAGTGCTTATTCCTACCTTCTTGGAGAACTGCAGTTCATTTGAAAGTGGTAAC
Source organism: Agapornis roseicollis (assembly GCA_002631895.1). Taxonomy (NCBI): domain Eukaryota; kingdom Metazoa; phylum Chordata; class Aves; order Psittaciformes; family Psittacidae; genus Agapornis; species Agapornis roseicollis. The sequence goes on along the minus strand of NDXB01001098.1, from coordinate 203,764 downwards.
ATTTCTCTTGGTTTAAGGGGTTAATACATCATCTGTGGAATCAGTGAACAGGTCTAAGAATATCTATTTGAAGATGGACTTCTGTGTTCTGCCACTAACACTGCATGTTTTTGTCCAAAGAGCTTGAAAGTCAGCAGAATTCCTGTGTAATTACTACCAAGTGACAGGTTACAAGAGCAGTGTGAAGCTATGCTAAAGCCAGCCTAGATCCCCTACTGGCATCTGTTACACTAGTGTACATAAGTGCACACAGAGCAAACATCTGTGTGTTCACCCTTGTGGTGGTGTTTAGATTTTTTTTGTTGTTGGATGATCTGTGATTCTTGTGGCTATTCCTTGTAGTAGGATTAGTGGTCAAAAGCCTTGCTATAATCCTGGTTTGTAAAACCAACCAACCAACCAACCAAAAAAACTACCCTACTTATCCAGCTTATAGAGCTGAAGTACATGGGACTGTCAAGCATCATCTGTTGGTGGCCTTGCTTCACCCCTGTAGAAGCTAGTAGAAAAGTGCATACAGATGACTGAGAGTTTCAGTTCTGGCCCTATCAGTAAAACTTTCATTTTTTTTTTTTCACAGGAAATTGTTTAACTTTGTACCATTTCAGTTGATGATTTTCTAGCAGCAACAATTGAAATAGATATTTTTATTGTGTGAATTGGCAAAATTTGGATTAAGCTGGAACCAACGTTATTGACATTAATAAAAAGTGCAGCTGCTCAGTACCTAAGCATCCTTGATCATGGTTGTAATACCTGACTTTTATTGCCTAGCTCTGGAAACAACATTACGGCATCACAATCCATGAAACTTTTTCAAATTATAGAAAGAATCAGGGTCAGTCCTGGAGTCTCCAAAGCCGTTTGTCTAGCTTATGAACTCCTGCTTTTCACGTGACTGAGTTGCCCACTTGTGGCTGGAAGCCTGATGTTACAGAGCAGCTGAGGACTGGCTGGAAGAAGCTAGTGTGGGTACCACCTATGATATCGCAGAGGATGCTGTATCTCCACCTTATCATTCTGTTCTGCCTCCCACCCTGAAGCTGAACCCAGGAGCCCTTCCAAAAATTGCTACTTATGTCAATAATTTATACACATTCTACTGAGACTGAAATAGTATGTCTGATCTTGAAATAGTGACAGGCTTAACCACTCACTAGGATGGATGAAAAAATGATATTGAAAACATTTCTCTTGTGAAAAACTCAGCTTTCTTTTCAGGCAAAAGAGGGATGTTTTGCCTGCAATGCTGTATTGCATATTGAGCATTTGGTTATATTGTCTAACCAGACAGCAGCAGAACATTTCTAGGCATTTGCTAGCCTCAAGAAAGAAAAATAATCTGTCTTTAAAACTCTTCCCTTAGCCTAATGCTTCTTCTCTCAGACTCAGAATTCCTATCTTCACAGTTGTAATTAGAAAGAAAATTGTTTTTTCTAAGAACAAGACAGACACAAAAGACTCGGTGTCTGTGCATACAGTACCTGCTACAGGATCTGCTCAGTGTTGCACAGTCACTTAGTGGAACAGTAAGATTAAAGCAAAGTGGATCCTCAGTGACATTTTAGAAGCACCATGTGATTTTTCACATATGCACTCCCAGCTTACTTCTACGAAGCCTATTTGCGGTCCCTCAGTATCTGACAACATTGATCTCCAGTTTCAAAAATGAATCAAGAAGTGAACAACTGCAAGAAATGCTTTTATGTTTCCTGCTTTATCTATGATAAAGTTAAAGAGTTGTTTTTCCGATGTCCTGGTTTTGTTCCCAAACAATACACTTTTTAATGATGTAAAGAAGACTTGCAGATAATTTAAAACTTTTGGAGCTGTGTCAGTGCTGACCCGTATTCTGTTCAGAGCTGAGATTCCTTAAGTGCTACTTGTTTCAAATTCAGTAAATGCTGATGTCTTTGGAATCCACAATCAAAGTCAGTCTTGCCTAGCTCCTTCTGTCTGGTTAAACTGAAATGATACAAGAACAGCTATGGTAATGAATAATTTAGAAAGATTTTTTATGTTTCACATAGAATAGGCGTCTTTAGTTATCTATATCAAAACACCTGATAGGACCTTTTGAACAAACTCAGTTAAACTCTAAACCTAAAGTCTTTTTTACTCATTTTTCTCTAATATATGAATTGAATTACAGGGTATCAATCACATGATGTTCTTTGTTGCTCATCATGTTTTATCTTTATCACAATTAGTTTTAAAATCTGTGCTTCTACTTCTAAAAAGGTATTTTAAGTGCCAAAACTATTTCATCTGAAACTATGAGGATCATTTCTTTACATCTGTGATCTTGTCCTCTTGAGATTTTCTTAATCATTTTCCTCTTCCATCAGGCAGTCAAATGTGTAAGTATCTGGTTTTGTGCGTTTCATCAATACAACGTTCTCCCAAATGATTCCTGGCTTTCAGAATAGATGGAAAAATACTAAAAGCTGACTACTTGGAGAGAGGCAGACTGTGTTTGTTCTTTGCAACATCCTTTCCTCAAACATATTGGTGGTTCTTCTAAGAACACTTTCCCGTTGCTGTTTGTGTGAACTGGAACTTGGGAGGTTTTACCATGTTTACTATTAATCCATGTTAGAGAATTTTGTTAGCAAATTTTATTTTAGTTTCTGAGTTTGTTGCCAGCTGTTTTCTGGAGGATTTACCTTGCACATAGAATTTCTTTCTGTTCATTTTCAGGGCAGAAGTAGATTTTTTTTCTTTTTATATTTTGTTTTGTTTTTTGCGTCCTTGAGAAGAAAAGCTGCATGCACAACAGACCTGACCTTGTCTTTGTACTTTGATAATTAGGAAACCTTATTTAAAACTCTTGATGATCTTCGTTCTCTGGAGATTTGAATCCTTCACATGCATGAAGTTCATCTTGGAGAACCTGAAGTCATAAGGATTCTTCTGAGCATATGCTGAGATTGTATCTTTTTTTTTTTTTGAGTTGCACTCTTGAATGTGAACCCTTTCTGTCTCAAGATTTACAGAAGGGAGAGGAAACGGTTATCACTATTGCTTGTGGTAAAGCACCTGACTCCATTATAACTGAGTCATGCAGACAGGAATATAAGGGGTCCTTGAATGAGAGAGGGTGTGATTTAACAGACAAGAAGAGGTAGAAGAAACAAAAAAAGTGAAGAAACTTACTTCAGAAATACACTGCAGGTTGATAATAAAAATGGGAATTCATCTTCTCCCTTGTGACTCTAACTCACTTTTTCCCTACAAAATGCTGTTTTCTGTCAAGTTCAGAGCACAAGCCCTCCTGTGGGGATCTAGGCCACCTTTGATATGCCACAACTCTGCAGCCTTGAGGATCCTCAGCAGGGACATGCCCCCTTTTTAACATGGCAGCTTTAAAGCTCCGATTCTTGCTTTTTGTCTCTGCCTGAGCTATGCTGCAGATATGCCTACGCCAAGTCTTGTATCTCCCTGATTCTCATACCAATTCTGACCCAGACCTGCCCCATCACTGCAGACGTGCCAGACAGTCTGGACAGTTGAAAGAACCTGGTGAATGTTACTGGGTCTGCACTCTGTGCCTTGCTTGGCTCCTGCAGGACTGCACCTGAGCTTCTGAGGGCACAGCCCTGCCTCCTTTGCTGTGACTTACCATTCCCACCTCAGTTTTCCCTTACAAAACAACCTGCCCTTGCTGCTCGCAAAATTATTTTCCTTTTCATAGAGGGTTGTATATAAGGTGCAAAAGCAGCAAACCAAAAATATCTTGCTGGAGGCTAGTTCAAGTGTGGGTACTGCAAACTGTATTTTTGTTTCTCTGTTTAGATATTAGATTGTATTGTGATGCAAAGATATTTTAAGTTTCAGTCATCTTCACTGATCATCTTCTTGTGTCATCTTACTTCTCTTGACTTTCCTTTAAGGTAGATACTGTGTCTGTTTCTGTCTCCTCACTGCCAGCATCATCACTGCTCCATGAGAGTCAGCATTTGATCATATTGGGGGGGGAAGAGATTTTAAAGGGAAATTAAGGGTTTATCTGTGTAGCAGAGTGGAAGCAGATATAGAGTTCAGAATGAAAAGGCAGCACATAATTTTGTAGTATCAAATGAGCATAGTAGCCTTATATTTAGCCGCTGAACAAAAATCCTTTTAAAAATCATGCTTGAATTTAGGATTTTGTGCTTGTGAGAAAAGCAGCATCTAATTTGGAAAAAGAAAAGGTGGTTAAAGAGAGCTTCCTCTGCAAAGAAACTGGGGCACTCTAATCTGCATGCGCTAGTTTTTCCTACATGAGAAATGTATAGAGGATTTTCCACTTTCTGAACTGTCAGCTTCACACTGAAACACTTTGGCAGTTGCTTCCTGTATGGTTCATCATATGTCTCCTTGATGATTTTTCACTCCATGGGGGAAGGGGTGAGTGAGGAGGAACTAACAAATGATAATCTATAAAAATTGATTCTCAATGCATGTCATTCAGAAGCGTCATATGCACCTTATAAAGGGTATGTTATCTTTTTAAGTAAGGATCCTGCAAGATGCTGGGGGTGGCAGTGGAGATCCTGCCACTGCTGCGTAAGTGTACTTGTAGGGCAGAATATGCATTGCTTGTAATCATTCTCTTAAAAAAATAAAAATAAGCTTTTCAGACTGAGCTCAATTAACAGGAGTGCCAATTTGTTTATGCTTCTGAGCAGATCCCCCTGAAGGATAAAATACACAGTGGAACACTGCCAAGAAAGGACATCACTGAAGTGGTTAATTTGGCAAAGCTGTTCTTATGCCACCCACTTCCCCATGAAACCCTGCCAGGGAAACCAGAATGTATATGCAGAAATGCAAAGAGGTTGTTGTTAGCATAGACTTTATTTGTGCTCTACATTGTCTTCTCCAGGCTAAACAGGCCCAGTCTCCCAGCCTTTCATCATTAGAGAGGAGCCCTCTCAAGTAATCACTTGTCTTTGTTGAACCATGGAGCCCCTAACTGGACACAATACTCCAGAGATGTGGCCCCAACTAATGACCAGTTCTTTTAAAAATGAAGACTATCTAGATTTTATAAGACTGTTTTCAGTCTGCTCATCTTAAACTGCTTTCCAGAGATACTTAAAACTTTTTTTTTTTTTTTTTTTTTTTTTTATTCCCCTAAAGGATGTCAGAACTGGAGAGGTCAGATTAACTTTCTGTACTTTCTGAAGAGCCAGAAATAGAATTAGAAACAGAAACTTCTGAGATTCAGTCTTAGGCTTTCTCAAAATGCACCATCCTATTGGATAAAAGCCACTGCATTTTTTGCACTGGTTGAGCTTGTGTTGCTTATAGGCAAAAGTGTGTATGACTCCTTTTAAGGGACTTTCTACCTTCCCTGGGTCTGTATTGCAGTGTATCTGTTCTTCCATTGTGCCAATATTTAGTCCCAGTGAAATCCTAGGAGACTGTATAGCAGAGGACATACCATCACCACCCACTGCTGTTCTTAATGGAATAGTATTAGTCCTGTAAAATGGTGTTGATTTACCAATCTACCAAGAAACTTGTTTTGAAGTAAGTTCAGCTTTACTGAAACAATATCTCATTTTCCTAGCAATGTCCATATTTTGTCCTTTTTGATAGTGGCCTTGGGTGCTGTTTACTGGAAGTGTTGTTATTGCTCTAATGAGCAAGATTGTACTTACATTGTACTTAGACTGAAATACTGTAAAGATATAGTCTGATAATAAGCTGCAAAAATCAGCACAGAAGTCTTACATAACAAAGAGAGAAAAGATTCACTTCAGTCCTGCTTTTGTGTAACTCCTAGTTAGACAAAAGCATAAATCTGAGCTGCAGTCTTACAGTATGTCACTGGTTTAACAAATATCTCCCTTTTTCACGTATTCTGTCAAGATAATAAAGATTTAAGCTCCAATAATGTTCTTTCTGTGTATGAGGAACAAATTTAACAGGACTGCTATTTCCATTCTTTCAAGACATGCTGCCTAGCAGTTCAGTATGGATCTTTAGGGATTATATTATTTCAAATGCAGTTTTACTCAGCACCTCTGAGACCAACTGCTGTGAAATCAAGTACCTGTAGGAAGAAATCTGTCTCCTAATCACATTTTTCTTGCCTCTGTTAACTTTGCTTTTTTTTTCATTGAAGAAAAATCTTCATCCACTGTGAAGCTGTGCTGTGCAGCTCACATAGACTTGCTTTATCTGTTGAGTTGCATTAGCTTAGCTGTGCCATAGTATCTCTGAAGGCCCATTAAAATTTATTACCTGTTAGGCTATGTTCTTCAGGAAAGCTAAGAAAGTGAAGGGGAGGGGGCTCTGAAGTCTACACAGGATTGCAAGAAGAGTCATTTAGGAGGGGTCAAAAACTGCACTACCTTCAGATGAATTGATGTGCACCAGAAAGTGAAGGATAACAGAAAGTTTACATTAAACTTTTATTGTGTGCTTTAGTGAATATATATCTGAAATGTCAATATAAGATAATTCAGTTTGAAATTACTTCACAAGTGATCAATTCTCAATGCTGTATGGAGATGATGTCCTAATTATGAGGTAGTACTCTTAATACTTCCTTGGAATAACTTCTTAAGAATAAAGCCACCCAAGAGCGAATATACAGATTATGCAGTACACATCTGCTTTAATTCCAACTTGTATAATACTCTGTTCTCTTTTCAGAAGTCTACATTTTGCACTTCCAGGGTGTATAGTCAATCTTTCTTTCTTTTTCTTTCTTTTTTTTNAGATTTCCTTTAGGCAAAGGAAACAAATTACCCTTGAGCTTTCTTTAAGGAAAATCAGCTTCTTGCTTTTTGGGATTGGGTTTTAGTTCTTTTTTTTTTTTTTTTTTTTTTTTTTTTTTTTTTTTTTTTTATTTTTTTTTCCAAAGTATGATACTATTTGTGAAAGGGAAATGAAGGTAACATCAGTAAATGAGTTTGCCGCACAGTCGTTCGGAGGCATGATTCATATTCTTAAGAAGATTCTCATTGTTATCAATAGAAGGTTCAGTTATGCAAAAAAAGAACAGATGTTCTCTAAGAAATATCTACTGTGATCTGAAGATGAGCTTTCAAAATTGGTATTTGGCATTTTTACTGAAATTCTAATTCTGTTGTTAGCAAAAACTTTAGAAAGGTTTTGACATCCCTGACAGTGCGCAAGGCCAGGTTGGATGGGGCTTTGAGCAGTCTCACCTAGTAGCTGGTGTCCCTGCCCATGGTAGGGGGGTTGGAACTAGATGATCTTTAAGGTCCCTTCCAACCCAAATCATTCTGTGATTATGTCAGGTGCTTTTGTTAGATAAAAGGTGTCAGTGGTCTCAAGAATTGAAGGGGGATTTCATCTTCCAATAAAAACTTTGATTGTGTCTAAAAGTACTTGTACTTTTTCTAAAACAATGTTTCCTTCTACTATTAAAGTAATTCAATTCACATTTTGTAAATTAGGCCAATTTCATTGACTTTTCTTGTGAGAATCTAAGGACCTTTTGAACTGCATTTTAGTAGATTCCCACTTTTAAAATTCTCAGCAACATGTGCCAAAACTAATTAGTGATTCATTTTTTTTCTTTCTTTTCTTAAATAGACATTGTAGATTTGTCTATTCTGAGATAAATTTTGGATCACACTCTTTGGTAATGAAAACTTCATTCTGACTCAGTTTCCTTCTGAACCTCCTGAATTTTTTTGTAACCTGTCATCTTATTTGTGCTTTATTTTGTTTTGTTTTTTTTTTTCTTTACTTTTATTTGTCTTCTCAGCATTGCCTTTCAAGTGAATATATGTTTCAGTTATAGAGAGAACAAATAAAAGTATTGCTTTAGGAGTAGATGAATACCCTAATGTTTCTGTCCTCACAGACAGAATTGAAATAGCTTGTGCTTTTAAGGTAACAAACATAGCCCCCACTCCCCACCTTGCCCTTTCTCTTTGGGCACTATAACATTGAACTTAAGCTTTTAGAGCACACTAAAACTGGTAACATTATTTACCTACCAGTGTTGAGTATGGTAGTACTTGGTCCAGGATGCTGTTTCATATGGTATTTTTAGGCACTTAGAAATAAGGAAGTCATCCATTAAAATATGTTAGAAAATCTCAAACTCCCACTAAAATAAGTAAAAAAAAAAAAAAAATGTGCCTAGGTGTTTATGAAACTTTTACTACAGTGCTCACCTACAGGGATATTTCTGAATCTGTGCCTAGGTCCTAACTTGTGTCATGGTTGTACTGCTGTTATTTAAGCACTGTATAGTCTTTTCCAGTTCTCAGGATTCTGAATAAGAATTTGTGTTTGGTAATATATACTACATTGTAATACAATAATAAAGTCCTGGAAATGCAAGCAGCTTGCTAAAGCAGTGTAAAGCTTGAGTTAGCCCTATTCTTCATGGAGGACTGATGCTGAAATTTGTTCATGTATTGCTGTCAGTATGCTAGTAGGGAACTGCAGTGCACAGGGACTTCTTAGAGCAGCTTTGTTGTATTTGTGGAGTTACTGATTTCTATGCTTGTGTGAAATTAGCTATTGCTGGCTGAGCTCTCCAGACAGTGGGAAGCAAGGTCAGGGAGCAGCCACTTGCACATATGCTGTCTGCAGTGCTGTGAGTAGCTCTTCTTGCTTCCCAGGAGAGGATATGGTAATGGCAAGGCAGTGTAGTGATGGGACTTCCCCTGCTCAAGGTGTTCATGCAGTGTTTATTGCTATTCCTAAAAACAGACTGTAATGCTAGCATAAAAAAAAAAAGCACAGAACATCTTGCAAAAGGCTTTTAGTTTTGTAATAGGCATATCAAAATGTTTCAGCCTTGGATATGTTTAAGTAGTTTTCACTTAAGAGATGAAATAAGTAACCAATTCTTTTTAAGCTTATTTGAACCAGACCCAAACACTTAAAAAGTCCTTAATTTATAGCTGAATGCTATCCCTAGCTTTTGTCTAAAATACCATGGAATTATGCTTGTCACATTGCAATGACAAGCAGAATTAGAACCTATAGTTTCGGTTAACTCAAATGACAGCTTTTCATATGATTGTTTCAATATTAGACATTTTCTAAGACTTAAAAGAAACAACACTGAAATAGTATTCTGACAAGGCTTTCAACATGGTTCTGATTCTCAGGTACACCTAAACTTGAAATTCCACATGAAAACTGCAGGAGAAAGTGATTTCAACTGACAACTCATGCTCAGAATTTCCTTTGAGTTTTTAATAGAAATAGCACCATTTCAGACTTAACAGATTTCTATGTTCCTATCTTGGGTAATTGTGTGAATGTCCATAAGCAGCAGACTGATAGGAACTTCTATAGTAATAGAGACTTTCACAAGAGTAACTTTGGATGTTGATGTAACACGAAACTCATCATCAGCGCTAAGGCCCTACCCTTTCTCTCTTTCAAGCCAGAGTTGGGTTTTTTTAAAGAAGTAACTTTTTGCACTGAGTAACTTATTCCTGCTTAGTTTTCAGCCTTTTGAAGACCTCTTCTGATTTCTTAAAAGCAACAGTGTTAATCAGAAATTAATCAACCATGGCACACAGGTAGTCAATATCTGATTTAATTATATTGTCTTTAAAGAACAGAATCAGGTAGATGATGTGGAGGATTCTGTGAGAGCTTTGTGAGGGATAAACACCTGGAATACTCTATTTTTTTTGAAGTGATCTTTGTAAGTTAGTGTCTGCTTGAACCTTTTGTAGAGTGAGGGGGACATCTGGTTGGTTGGGGTTTTTATTGCTTTTTTTTTTTCCCCCCTCAGCACTAATTACAGGGAGACTTTTAATGCAGTAAATTTTTGTTCGTTATTACTTTTTTTCATAGCAAAGTTGTCCAATGCCTATGATGTAACCTACATGAAAGTCAGAGTTTAATTTCCTGTCCTGCCGTGTGTTTCTCATAGGGGGTTTGCATTGCTTCAGATGCTTAAAGATGAGGTGACCTCAGATTCAGCAGGGATGATCTTTTTAATTTCTTCCAAGTCTGGAGACTATAATTTTATGCATGTTCTGGATGAAGACACACACTTTAATGCTATTATGGTGACACTGAATATTGAATGTTCTGGGGTGTCTACTACCATTTTCAGGCATCTTTGTTAGATAACGAATTTGAAGGCCTAAAGTTTAGTACTGTTATGTTTTTTTGCAGTCAGTGAACAGAAGTGTCTTTATAGGGCAAATCACACCAGTGAACCTTAGGAGATGGCATACAATTAGTATGAATGCCAGCTCTCATATTCCTGGTTTTTACTATCCCAACCAGAAAAAGTTTGAGTAACTTTATGTTGGTGCTCAACACAGGAGTTGTTCAGCATTTGTATTGAAGAGAACTTTGATAAAATGTCTTTTTTATATACATAATTTTTACAAAACCAAAATATTTTGATGTGCAGTAATATGCGGCCTTTTAGGGTGGTGAAAGTTTTATTTTAATTGGTAGCTGATACTTCAGGGGGAACCTAATTACTGATGACCCAGTAGCCAAATGTATTGTGTTAGCTTGAACGCACATGGTGATTAATTGGCACCATTTGAGGCCCATGTGCCTTATGGCTGCCCAGCTGTTTCACACAAGGTTAGGTTAGAAAACAGAGCTTCATCTTGTAGCATTTGAATGAGAACATCTGCCTTAGGAAGCTGACGAGTTAGAAAGGGAATGCGTTTTAATGAAAACATTTAAAGATATATTAAGTCCTGCTGTTGCAACACAAGCTATTGGATGTTACCTTTGCGATGCTCTTTTACCTTCATATTTATTTCTGTGATTCAGGCTTGCACATGCTCTGTTTTCTGTCTGTCTGGTAGGTGAAGCTATGGACTTTTTTCTAAGCAGTCTGTACTTTCATGTCTCAGTCATAAAAGCTATGGTTTAAAAAATGGGAGAGAAGGGGGGCACATAAATCCTCCACACACACACTTAACCTCCCCCCCAAAAAAAACCCCCAAACAAAACAAAACCAAACTCAACAAAACCACCAAAACCCATGAAAATGCTGAGATTTCATAAAGGGACAATGTGGTATTGTGACCAGCAGGTTGAAGGAGGTGATCCTGCCGTTCTACTCTGCTCTCATGAGACCTCATCTGCAGTATTGTGTGCAGTTCTGGTGTCCTCAACATAAAAAGGACATGGAGCTGTTGGAACAAGTCCAGAGGAGGGCCACAAAGATGATCGGGGGAATGGAGCATCTCCCATATGAAGACAGGCTGAGAAAGTTGGGGTTGTTCGGCCTGGGGAAGAGAAAGCTGTGTGGAGACCTCATAGCAAGCAGCCTTCCAGTATCTGAAAGGGGCCTATGGGGATGCTGGGGAGGGACTCTTCATTAGGGACTGTAGTGACAGGACAAGGGGTAACGGGTTCAAACAAACAGGGGATGTTTAGATTGGATATAAGGAAGAAATTCTTTCCTGTGAGGGTGGTGAGGCACTGGAATGGGTTTCCAGGGAGGTTGTGAATGCTTCATCCCTGGCAGTATTCAAGGCCAGGTTGGATGAAGCCTTGGGTGACATGGTTTAGTCTGGGATGTCCCTGCTTATGGCAGGGGGGTTGGAACTAGATGATCTTAAGGTCCTTTCCAACACTAAATATTCTATGATTCTATGATATGGTCGGTCACCTGTGCAACTGCTTTTACACCCAGGATGCAGTTTGTATTTCCAGAATGGACTATTTGAATGGGTTTAATTTGGGATAAGGGACTTATTTTCAGTAATTAAACTGTGCCATTACTTTGGTGGCAGAAGGGAATGCAGGCAGGCCTTCTTGCACTCCCCAAACTGCATTCGTATTTTTTTTTTTATTCAATGTATCTGAAAAAAAGGTTCTTATTGGACTAGCACTTAATGTCTGTTGATAACTGCCAGTACATTAGCTATCAGTAGAATAAGCACCTTCTCTAATATTCTCAAGAAAGGGTAATTTGTTAGTGTTAATGATGAGCATAGTTACACAGTTATTTTTTTGGTACCAATTTTATAGCTAAATATACTTGGCAGCTTTTAAAATTGTCATCTGAGTGCAAGTGCTCTCAGACTTGAAACAGATCATTAGTGCATTACCAGGCAAATATTTATTTTCATGGCATAACTATCTCTTACTATGTAACTTCATAATATTGATCTAATTTAGTTATGTATTTTGTCAGGATTTTCATTCTCTCCTGCTTTTTTAGATGCAGCTGCTATATCATTGGAAGAAAAAACCCAACCAGTAGTTCCAAAAAATGCATGCATTTAAATTCACCTCACAAGTTTTACTCCAGAAGAATAGAGCAGAAGGCTTTTAGGGGACTTAAATGAATTTGCACAAATGTTCTTCTTGCTTCTATAGGGCTTGTCAGAAAGATTTAAATCTGCAAGAACACTTAGGATACTTACAATTTGTGCTTTATTACTCAGTTGTTCAGCAAGTCATTTGGCTCTTTCTATGTGCTATTCTGCAAGTAATTGCAAGCAGCATCCCAGAAAAAGAAGCATTCGATGTCTAAACTGGAAACATGATCATATTAAAGATCTCATTTAAATTGTCAATAAGCACTGTTTGTACATGAATTATGCGTATGCATGTTTTGTGAGAAATGTGTGTGTGTGTTTCTTTTCATAACAATGTATAAGGAAAATAACTTGCATAGTTTCAGCTTTGCATCTCTTTAGATGTTTAGGTTTTGGTATTTGTTTTGTTGTTTCTTTTTTTTGCCTGTTTTTTTTTTTTT
>NDXB01001098.1:175611-190967 GCA_002631895.1 Agapornis roseicollis | reverse complement strand
TTTTTTTTTTTTTTTTTGTTTGTTTGTTTCTTTTGGGATTTTTTTAGTTATTTTTATTTTGCTGTTGTTTTTTCTTTCACTTAATTTGGGTTATGTTTTCTTTTTTTAAAGAATTTTTATTCCAGGAATTTTTCTATTGGTTTTGGCTTCTAATATATATTAAAGTGCTTTAGCGTTTTAGAGATTCCTTAATCCACTCCTATTTTAACATCCTGCAAGTGGAAAAAATACATGCAGAATAAATACTAAATGAACAGATGGTCATTCTTCTCTGCATTTTAAAGTCTAAAATAGCAACATACCTATAAGAAGAATTTGTAAGTAATCTGAGCATATTTACTTTGAGAATACCTCTGTTTACCTTAAAGTGTTTTGTTACTAATAAAACCCAAAGTGGAACCTCATTTCTGTACTGATTTGGCGAACCTTCATGAGGATAAGCCAAGTAAGCCAAAACTGTTTTGTGATTTTGGGAAGACTCTTCTGAGATCACCAAGGTTGAAGACAATTAAAGATATATGAAGGCCTGTATTAAAAAGTGTTCAAAACAGGGAAATGAAAAGTAGCTTCTGAGAGCAGGACACCAACCAAGACGAACGCTGTTAACTTGGTTATGAAAAATTATTATTAATTTTCTCAGGATTTTAAATTCAACTATTTCATTAGCTATTAAAGAAACAGAAGCTGGTTTTCAGCATATATAAGCTTGTGTTGATTAGCTTGAGTGTTTTCTTGCTGATGAGGGGGAGCAGACATTTAGTTTTGAGATACACAGCTCCCTTGCAGCTTCTGATGTTCTAATTAGTGTGTTTAGTACTTCCTATTTATGAACTCTTTATCATTTTCTGTTAGCCATTATTGGAATGTTACATTTGGTTTTTAATTATGTTGTGTAGTTTGATTTATCCAAGCTGCATACTTCTTGCCATATTTTTAACTTGTTTCTCATTCATATGCTGCTACTCAACATAGTTGTAACTTCCAAAGAGAGAATGACAGGTGATAAAAGTTTTCTCTTTGATTTTTAAACTTGTTGTAATACTTGTTACCTGGCAAAAACTGATTTGCTGCCTTTTCAAGTTGGGCAAATCTCATTTAAGTAGAAATTGAAATGTAAAGGATCCCTTTAAAGAAAACAGTATGAAGGTTTCAGATCAGACAGTGCTTGACTTGGTAGGCATGATTTCATGAAAGCCTTACCTTTAAGTTTTATTAATCAAATCCAACACAGTCTGCTTTCAGACACAATCCATGCACAGTGGTCATCTTGTAAGATCGTGTATTTCACAGCTTCCAAGCTCCAATTGTACAGAGCAATTGGGTAATGCAGTTTGTATTTTGTCATAGCTGGCAGTAGAACCCCACTCCTCCACCCTTGATAATATATACATTTATAAGAAAACCATTGTTATCTGAAAATATTTTTAGAAAATGTCATTTATTAATGTATTTGGGAGGCACCTTCTCAAACTTTCATGAAGTTTTATTAATATGGCCAGGCTAATCTATATAATCACATTGCCCATGGTAATTACATTTATGGATTTATTTTTTTTTATATTACTAAGAATAATATGATTTGAAATATTTCACGTATACAATGTGAATTGATTTTGAACGAAAGAAAAAAGATCAGTTCAGTTGTTTTGATGAACAAAGCAAGGAGCAGGTAATGGTACTTAAAATTTTGGAGTTTCTATCCATCAATTGTAGAGCCTGAAGTTTCAAGTGTAGATAGCGAAAATTTCTTGGTTTTGTTACTTGTATGCAAGACTTAGCATCTCACATGGTTTTACATTTGAAGAAATTTTTATGTTATTTGAGGATAGAAAAATTAAATGTTTCAGTTCAGTTACTTTATCTAAATAAAATGAATTGTAGACACATAAAGCAGGATTATAAAGACTACCAGAATCAGGGTCAACTTCTGAGGTGCCATTGATCAGAGGCTGATCAAAGTTTCAAGTAAAAATAGGGAAATATGTCTCTATGCAGAAAGTGGTCTAATTGACAATGTTTTCCAACTTGCTTTACAGCCATCAGATTAAATTCTCAATTTCAAATTGAAATAATATTATATTATACTAGTACAAACCCACCCATAATTTTTAGTATTACTGATATATCCTAGGCAAGCTAAAGTTGTTCTTATTTCTGGACCTAATAGTGAAAAGCAATTGGCTGAGAATATTGCTTATATCTGAAGCTGCATAATTTGTTTCTTATTCTTTTCAATAGGCATTTAGTAGCAGTAATGATACTTTTAGTTGATGATAGTTTTTGAAACCAGATATTCAAAATCTTAAATTTTGTGCTCAAATGTCAACAGCCTTTGAAGAATATTAGCTTCATTCTCTTTATGTGGTGGAGCATTCTTTCACTTTTTCTGCTGTGAGGTGGCTTAGTTTATTGTCACTCAAATACTTGAGCTATCACTTCTGATTGTATTAGAACAGTTTTTGTTAATACAGTGAAAACATTTCTAGGTGCAAATCTGATTTTNGTGACTGACCCAATCCTAAACTGTAAAAATAGCAGAGGAAAGGTGCATTATCCTGAAGGAAGGAAAAACTATTTTGCAGATACAGCATCCCTAAAAGTAGCAGAGGTTTGGTGTATTTTTTTTTTTTTTTTTTTTTTTTTTTTTTGATGGAGCAATGCACAAAGTGTCAGTAAATTCTTATTGAATGTGACGTTTCACAAAAGTGATGTAAACAAACAGTAAATGCAGTTGTGACACCCTTAGCTTGTGTGGAAGTGTGGACTCAAACAGTACTTATTAAAACTTTATGGTTGTTTCTATCTTCTCATAAATTAACATCCTTGACTAAACTAATACAAGAGAGATGCTGGGGATGCTGAGGAGGGGCTCTTCATTAGGAACTGTAGTGACAGGACAAAGGGTAATGGGTTCAAACTTAAACAGGGGAGGTTTAGATTGGTTATAAGGAAGAAATTCTTTCCTGTTAGGGTGGTGAGGCAATGGAGTGGGTTGTCCAAGAAAGCTGTGAGTGCTCCATCCTTGGCGGTGTTCAAGGCCAGGTTGGACAAAGCCTTGCATGGCATGGTTTAGTGTGGGGTGTCCCTGCTTATGGCAGGGGGCCTGGAACTAGATGACTGTAGTGACAGAGCAAGGGGTAAAGGGTTCAAACTTAAACAGGAGAGATTTATGTTGGATATAAGGAAGAAATTCTTTCCTGTTAGGGTGGTGAAATGCTGGAATGGGTTGCCCAGGGAGGTTGTGAGTGCTCCATCCCTGGCAGTGTTCAAGGCCAGACTGAATGAAGCATTGGGTGACATGGTTTAGTGTGAGGTGTTGCTGCTTATGGCAGGGGGGCTGGAACTGGATGATCTTAAGGTCCTTTCCAACCCTAACTATTCTATGATTCTATGATTCAATGAGAGATTAGCGAGGAGCTATATTTATCACATACACACATTTGCATGTGCAGAAATTAATGAACAGGATTATTTTTTTAAAGGAAGACATTTTATGTTACAGTTCTGAAGAACTATTAATTTGTTTGATAACAAAGCTAACAGTCTAAAAATTGGTGAGGTTGTCAGATCTGAATTTCAGTGCTGATAATAATTTCCTTTTGCTATTATCAAAAAAACAGTCTTACTTTGGAAACAGCCTCTTGCTTATAATGATGGGAATTCATAGGAGGGAAAAATTTGTTTGACATGCTATTATAAGAAATACTCTTTTTTATACATAGCATATTTGGCAAAATAATTTTAGAAAAATAGATAAAAATAAAGTTTTTTTCTGGTATAGTTACTTGATATTAACCACGCTGCTAATAAACTGGATCATTCCACTGACTAAAATTGCGCTATATTCTAGCTTTCCCATATCACAAATTGTTAAATGTAAATATAGGAAATATTTCACTACTCAGGCAGTTTAAATTTATTTGTTTGTGTTTATCCTTGGAAAACCTAAACCCAAACTTACATTCGTAGAATGGAGATTTTTATTCTTACTAGAGATTTTGTTAGTTTGTATAACAGTTTTCATCTCAGTGCAGTTTGGAAATAATGAGTAACACCTGGGTTAGCTGTAAGTTTGATCCCAGATGTCTTCCCAGATTTTCTCATCTTTATCTTGATGGCAGTGATTTAAAAAAAAGATAGCAAACTTCTCTGCTTAAATCAGCACCTGTAATTTTACTTGTAATCTTTGCACAATAATAAAGTAATGATCATGTTTTCAATTGTAATTAAACAACCATGTTTTCTAGAAATGTTTATGCAGTTATAATTAATTCAGTGGAGATAGGGTCTAATATTTAATATGATGAATATTTGATGATTTTACATTATATTAAAGGATGTAAATATTGAAAGACATTTCACAGCTTGAAATTCAGTGTGCATGCAGAACAAATTAGAATGCAGATTGCATATAACTGTCTTAATTTTTAACATCATTGCTGAAACTGTTAAAAATCAAAATTACTGTATTTGTCAACTGTAAGGAAATAGGTACTCTGAACTGAAGCCTATGGGAACTTTGTCATTAACTTTGTACAATAAAGATCAGAAGGTTAGTGCATACGCGTTGTCAAAAGCTGACTTCTTGGACAATGACTCTACTTGTCGTAATTGTGCAGGATTTTCCCTTTTAAGATAAGGGTTAGAATATACTTAATTTGTTTAGTTATTGATCTGTAAAAGCATAGAAAAAAAAAAGAAAAGTTTAGGAACAGATAGACTTTACAGAAGGATAGAATAGCAAAGACTATGGAGCCCTGAAGTACTAAACCAGCTAGACATGAAGAACATGGGCAGACTTGCTTGCCTTCTCAAAAAGGATTAGAATGAAGTAATACTTCAGATTTTTCTGTGTGGTATCTAAATTAATTATAGAAATAACTAGAGATTTGATAATTACTTTCCTTATTTAAGAGCTGATCACTATAATTTTGAAGAGAACTAGGGAGTCTTTCTGTTCAACTGAGCAAAACAGTAGTTTCAACTGTAGGTGTTTCAGAAACACTGGCTATGCCTGTTAGAATGGCAGATGAATAAGCCCCCCACAAACTTATCGCTCACACAAAACATGTTGTGTTTCTTCAAGCTGTTTGAGACTCCTATCCAGGGCTCTAAAGAAACAAGCAATATTTAAACCAAAACATAAAACTCAAACTAAACCCCAAATCTGTCAACCACTATCAAATGTAGCACTTCAGATCATGAAGATTAAGTGCTGACTGCCATGAGTAAATAAACCCAGCAGAACACATTTGATGCATTTTTATTCTTTTTACGGCTTCCTAAATGCTGGAGTAACACTGTTTAAAGAGAACTCACAGAGATATTTTTTTCTATTTTATAATTCCCTGGTATAATTTTCAAGAACAATTACTTTAAAATTAATTAATTTAAAATTTAAATTAAAATGGATCAAAACTTTAATTTCATGCGGTCTGATAGCGCATGTTGTTGACATTTGCAACCAGTTTCGCCTACCTAAACTGGATTTCAAGGACAGAAGATAATTCTTTCCAAGTTAATAATTTTTTGTGGTTACAGCTTTCTCTGTACAAATTAAAAATATGAACTTGTGAAACATTTCCCAGCCATAGTTAACTTCCAGTTTAAGTTATTTATTCCTCAGGGACCATTACTCCAAAATCCATCCTGTGGACTATTAATTTAGGCAAAGCCTTAGGTAAAAGTCATTTCTGTGGCCATGGTGACTGTCTTTGATTTGTGGTAGCTGAAACATAGTATTTCTCCATCTACTAACCATTGCTTTAATTGCTGCCTGAGGACTCAAGCTGTTTTCAGCTAAAACTTGCTAACCTTTCAAAAGGGTAACAAATGGGAAATACCCTCAAAGTCTCTGTGAGATATAAGGCTTTGATCTGTTTGTAAAAGAACATTCTGTTTCTCTGAAATCCCTTGTAAAGGCCAGATACACTTGCAGACCAAGCTAAAATACTTTCCTGTATCTATATATCTGTTTGTTCAGCAGGGACACATGTATTCTGAATGAGCTAGGATTGTTTACCCAACAGCTCAACATTCACAGTTTTTCCTGGTGTAAGTTCAGAAGCCATAAGAGATCATCACTTCTTAGAGTAAATAATAAAAACTGCTGAGGGTTCACAAAAGGTGAGGGAAGGTTCTTTTCCTCCACAAATCTCTCGCCTTGTTTGGAATTACAGTGTCTAGTGTATAGATAAATATAACTGTAGTTGTATTTGGTGTAACAGTATCTCCCACAGGCACTAATTGAAAATCACAGTGTGCAGCACCGAGTTGCTGTGTTTATGAACCACACTGCACTTGAGCAGTTACCAGGCTCACTGTTCTGTAGGACTGGTTGATGTAAAATATGTGAGAAAGGTCATTCAAACAGAAAGTTATCTCAAATACAGAGAGCTATTGAAAATATTCTGGTTACAAGGGTAAAATCAGAAGGTGGATGAATAAGGAGCAACTACTGTGTAAGATGCATTGTTTTAAGTGTAACTTGGAAAAAGAAGGCTGTGCATTGCTTAGCAAGGATGTATTTTTCACCTGGATTTCATAGCAAGTTCTTGAAACATAGATGAATTGAGTCCTGTAAAGTAAGGCAGTTCCTGGGAAATTTTTAAAATCATTGACTGCTATTCCAAATCACTGATTTACTTCAACTTTTTATTATACTAGTTATGCACAAAAGCAGAGAGTAGAGCAAGCGGAGGAGTTGTGTGACAAGGAAAGTGGTTGCAAACAGTTTGAATGTGTTAATTTTTTTCCTTAATTTTAGAACTTCCTCTCATTTTTTATTTATTTATTTATTTTTCTTTTAAGCCAATTAATGCTATCTGAGACTGTGTTGTAATATGAACCTGGATAATGAGTAATCACTGAGAATTCTATTCCATGTAATTTTCATAAGGAGTAAGCAGTAATAGTAGGTAATGCTCTATTTAGTACAAGCTTGACACAAGGAAACTGAATTGTTTGGGGTTTATTATATCTCTAAAATAAATCAGAGATACTCAACATGCCAAATTTTTGTTTATCTATTGAACAGAAAGGTCTCACACAAGAGCACTAGCTTAAAATCTGTATGAATCAAAAGTGAGAAATCCAGGTATCTTGTAAAGATCTTTATCCTGTAGCTAATGAAAAACACTGATAGCATATAAACTCACAAGCAATAGATAATGTTGATAAACAGTTTCTAAGCTGTTTCAGCAAAACCATGACATTCAGCAAACATTTTTGAAAAGAACATTGGAGTGAAAAAAATAAATAGCTTTTGTATAAGATTACCTTTGTTTTCTTGTGAAAATAAGTAAAGTTGATGGTTCTTTTATATACCTACTGAATAACACAAATGTTTTCAGCTATTCTGAATGATGCTCCTTAAATGTGACTTATTGCTGTGGGTTAACTCTGATAGGAATCCAAGCCCCACAGAGCTGTTTTCTCACTCCTTCTCAGTGGGATAAAGAGAAATGAAAAGCTAAGACAGAAAACTCACGGGGTAAGATAAAGTCATTCCAATAGATAAAGTAAAAGCTGTACACACAAGCAAAACAAAACGAATAAGTCACTCACTACTTTCTATCATCAGGCAGATGTTTAGCTATTTCCAGGAAAGCAGGGCTTCATTATGTGTAATGGTTATTTGAGAAGACAAATGCCTTAAATATGGACATCTCTTGCCTTCCTCCTTTTATTGCTAAGCATGATGCCATATAGCATGGAATATCCCTCTGGTCACTTGGGGCCAGCTGTCCCAGCTGTGTTCTCCCCTCCCAGCTCCTTGTGCATCCAGAGTCTACTTGCTGGTGGGGTGCTGTGAGAAGCAGAAAAGATATTAACTGTGTAAGCACTGCTCAGCAATAGCTGATATTATCAGTACTGTTTTGGTCATAAATCCACATAGCACCATGTGAGTTACTATCAAGAAAAATAACTTTGCCCAAGCCAAAACCACTATATATATGGAAATGTGATTGAAATGACAATGCTCAAAACTCAGTTTTGAGATCCTACAGTTTATGAAAATAGGCATCACTCGATTATCAATTCTTTGGGGATGTTCAGTGACAAGACTGACTATATGCATTCCAGTACTCTAATATTATTAAGTCTTAGGGTTTTTTCTTTATTTGTAAATTGATAAGGTACAGATAAGAGACTTCATGTTAAAAGTGTCATGTAGTTTTGATCTCTCTATATGTATACATGTTTATAAATTGTGATATATAGATATGAGAACATAATCATCTCTTGTATTACTGTATCTCTAGAATACAGCAACGTGACTACCACATACATTAGTATCATCAGTCGTGATAAGCAGTAGCACTTTTAAAAACATGCAAGTAGCTTAGGAATCAAAGTGATGTTTTTTCAGGTGACTCGCACTCTCTTAGATAATTAGCTGGGAGAAATAGATCTTGGCTTTTCAAAAATCTTTATGGATTTTGGAAACTTAAGGCCCTCCAAAAAATAAGCTAATCAGCTGTACATCAACTTTTATTTACTTATGCTAAATGCTTGAATGTATTACAGTTTACTACAGAGAGACTGCTTAAACTGTTTAACTTCATTATAGTGGTTTGAATGAGCAGTCCATGAACACTAGGTTAAACTGATGTTGCAGAATTCTGTGCTTCAAAATCTATTCTTAAATTCAGTTTTTGTTTGAAAAAGAAATCTGGTTGTATATTATTTAATATAAAGGCTCGTAGTTCAACTCTTTGGATCTGTTGTGCCAGAAAGTTTTCAGGTGGCAAGAAACTTACTGAAATACCCAGTTACTGAATTACTTTCATTTGCTTTTTTTTTACCCCAAGCTCATTTGTAGTTATCCTAAGGTATTGTTATTCACTATCAAGTGAAGAATAAGCATAAATCACTGGGAATGATATTTTGAGTAGTATTACAGAAAGTAACTTCTCTTCAAAAATAAAATTCTTCAGTGTGACATCAATTATATAAAATGTCCCAGACACATGAAAATGAATGCAAACTCTCTTGCTAACTTTTGCTAGTAAAACAATTTGGAGCAGTATTCTCTGTGTGGGAAGACGCCAATCTGTGAAATACTGTGATGAGCTGTTAGACTGAGTTATTCTATAAGGAATCCAAGAATGAAAGAAGTGATTCAAGACTTGATAAATAATGTTGAGGTATAATTACTTCCTTAGTATGTATGTCAATGTTAGTATTTCCAGAGTGGTATTTAATTTTTTTTATTTTAAGCTCAGTCCATTAGATGTTTCTAATAGTATATCATACGGCTTGGAAATTAGATTGAATTTATAGGTACATAGTGAAAAGATCTTCATGTCCTTCCTAATGGTTCAACGTAAAAAGAGTACTGCTCGGATCTATGGCAGCACCATCTGTAGCTTAATTGCATGAAACTGACAGAGTTCCCTACTTCTAAATTCTGTTTCCAGATAGCAGTAAAGTACAAGCTTACTGCATTTCATGTTTCAGATTTTTTCCTGTTTTCTCCTCTTTAAAAAATGCATAGTGATATTTTACTTGTATTGCTCTTCTTTTTACTGGCTTTCAACTAGCATTTCAGTGTCACTGCCCTTGAAACTCTGGCTACCAGTTTTATCTACCCCAAAAATAATTTATGATTAATGGGACTATGTAAAATAAAACTAGTCTAGACCTTTGAAACTGAGTGGCAGTTGTGTTTGGACTTGAAGCCTATAGTTCTTTTGCATTTTTCTGCTATATTTTTTTAATAGTATGTTTAGTGTGGGTAGCAACTTGGTTTTTGGTTTTGTAAGTGTAGGATTTATCTTAGATACACCGTTTTAAAAATATTGCTTTCGCTGATGAATTTTTGCCTGAAAATATGCAGACAGCTTGTCTAATTGGTGTTTAAAAAGGAGGCACTGTAAACACTCACCTGAGTCATTAACTTCTTTTACTTTCAAGATGGCAACCTTTTAAATTGGACTCCTTGTTTGAAGGACTTTCTGAAATCAGGTTAGTGGCAGCAGTCGAATTGCAAGAAACAGAAAAATTAGTCCAATAATTTATGGGTTTTTTCAAATGCACAGAATCAACAATTCTTAAGTTGGTTTTGATGTACCCATAAATGTGAAAGTATCTCTGCACCTTTGCAAAGAAACAGTTTTCCCATAGTCTTGAAAGAACAGGGAACATATTTGGGTTTTTTTACTTTTTAATTAAAGTAATAAATTCTCCAATGTGAGAAACTTAAGCAATGAAAAAATATGTCCTATTTTTCCTATAAATGAGTTAATGAAATGGTGTTATTGACATTAGTGCTGGAAACATTTTATTCCTAAGATCATTATGACTATCGACTAGTTCACACACTGATTATGTCTTTGTTTTCAGGGATGGGTTGCTGATTTAACAATTGGCATATTTTTTTTTATAGTAGTACTTTCTTTTAAACAGAAATGCCTTATCTGATTAAGGATTTTATTATTATAACTTATAAGGTCATAAATAAAATATTATGCTAAATCGATGCTACCGTAATCCTTTATTAACATGATTTCAAAGAAAGATTTTCAGATATTAATTCAGTCAGCTTTAGTGATACATGATAGAATAGCATTTCTTACTGCATTGTCATTATAGTACAAACAACTAAAATCCATACACTGTATTTGGATAAGCAGTGGTTGTTTGTTGAATCTTCTTTTCTAGGAAATTGAACTTTGCTTTCATTTCTATGCATTTTGACTGTGTTTGAAGTAGTAGGACATCCTGAACTTACAACCTTAAAACAAAATTGGAAGCTGTCTGTTTTCACACAACATTCTGAAGTTTAGCAGAAATGCATGTTTTGATGATATTTATTTAGCTGAAAGATAAATTAAAACCTATTTCCTCTAGTGGCAGTTTTTCTCACTGAGTAGCTACTGACAAAATACTTGGTGTCCTAAATCATAAGAGAACACAAAAGCATAAGTTTTATGTTTTCATCCTTTATTACATGGGAAAGCTAGGAAGAGTTGGCACTGCAATTCAAAAGGTCAGCTTTTCTCCTTCATTTTATTTTATCCCTGCTATTGTACTGGAGGTGTCCTTTCCTGAAAACAGAATTGTCTTTTCTGGTGTTTCATTGTCATCAGAAATCTATGTAGATGAAATAATAATTATTATACTGTGATGTTTCTCAGAATTCTGTGCACATGAAAATTGGGAGAGTCATTGGTGTGTTACAAAATTGGAATATCATTATTACTTTATAGGGTTTTCTGTAGGTAGCAGTGATATTTGGATATTTGGGTAACTACCTTAATCACCTAGGCGTGGCAGGGACACTTTGTTATATGTGATAATTTATTGGTGTTTCTCAGTGATGAATGCAAAGAAGTCCTTTGCTGCACTAACGGAATGAATTCTGATCTGTTACTCAGCATGTGACTGAGGACTATGGAACTATGAGTTGCTCAGAAAAATGATTAGAAATTTCCTTTTACATTTGCCCCGATGTAGAGACATGACAAGTCATGCACCTACTTACCAAATGTACTTAAAATTGGTGTCTTTTCTTCTAGAACATACTGAGCCCTTAGCACCAAGGCTTGTCTTTAATAAGCTTATAAATCTTCCTGTTGTTGCATATCAGCCCATGAGAACTGGAGAAAGAGAATCAATTATATTTATCAGTTTGTTTAGAGATTTGTAATAGTGTATTGACAAAAAGGAAGGTTATAATTTATGGTTACATGGAGGAAGAATGAGAGATAGAAGAATAACATTTCCAGCCAAAACATTTCTATCTTACTGAAGTGTCTTGTGATCATGGCCTTCATATATGTGGATGAAACACAGGTAGGAATGTATACAAGCAGCAGTAAACCAGTCATACTGAGGCAAAATAAAGCAACTTTTCCTATTCAAAAAGACTTATTTTTTCAATTACATTTTATATTTTCTTAAAGAGTTTTCTTCTAACTTACTGCTTTCCAAATTTGTGTTTTTTTCCAGCCAATCACCAGTGCTGGAGTACACATCATGGCCTTTGAATAATTCTCATACTCTTGTAAATAGCTGCTTCTGAAAGTATATCTAAGTAAGAGCAGTTAGATGGAATTAATGTGCTTTCTAAACAAGTAAGTAATTAGGTTTTTTTCTATAGATTTAGAACTTCCACATCTTTTTCAGAAACAAAGTACTTGTTTCACAATATTTTTTTGCTATAAAAATAACAACACCTGATTAAAAATTCTTTTTCTTAATTCTTTTGGTTGGAGTGAGTGTCATAACTACTTAAGGAAACACCTAGGGAAAAAAATATCTGTCATAAGGAACCTATTCCTGGCAAAGATTTCTAAAACCTCTGCAAATATATTCTATTTTAGAGCAGTTATTGCATTTCATGTTAATGCTGATTGAGGTGGTTAAAGGCATTGTCTAACTTTACTGTGCAGGTTAGCTAAATTTAACATTAATAGATATAACATTAAATATAACATTTTATAAGAGGGCAGTTTGTGCTTAGGCATGTCTGAATCAGGGCCTCAAGTCTTTGTAAGTATTCAACTATCCTGTAATCTGCAAATTAAAGTAACTGTATTTGTAGGAGGTTGCTCACTTGGAATTCTGCTGCTGTTTATGCAAATTCATTAGGAATTTAAGTAGTACATAGTGTCTAACTTTTAGCTTTTTCAAGATAAAAGTTAAAAAAAAAGAAGAAAAGGTTTTGAAGAATAAAATTATCTTTCTACTCTCTAAATAATGCCATTTGCACATACTTTGTACAATGAAAATAATTATTTTCTTTGAAATGCCCTAATTTTTTTATATATCCTTTGTCTCTGGATATTTGTAGAAATTCAAAGGATGTCCTTCATAGAATGCTTTTATGTTGTTACTCAGAAAAGACACTAGAGAAATAGTCAGTGTTCCACCCAACAGCAGAATTTCTCACCTTATGCCTGTCATTAGAACACATTATCTAAGTGAAAATATCTTGATGTGTTTATTAATAGTCATTCATAGAGATAGAGTATGATATTTTAACATCCCAATCAAGTGAACACAAAGTTGGGGCTATTTTTCTGGATAAATTGTTTGTGCTTTCATGCTCTGCTGAAGTAATTTTGTATGAGAAGTGTGTGATAAAAAAAGTTAAATTAAAACTATTGTTTGTGGGGTCTGAGTTGTTTACAAAGCTTTTATCTAGTCTAAAAATGAGATGTGTCTTAGACAAGCACAGCCCACCTACTGAATATCTATATTTCTAAATGATGATGAATAAATTCATTAGTATACATAGTTATAGTAGTAGGCTGATAAGAATAAGAAGTAATTTCTTGTTATTCTAAAATTTGTGTCTCATTCCTTTTTAGTTTTGTATATTTTGGAAATGGAGAAGTGGATATTGTGTATGTGAATGGGTTGAATTTAGACTGCAGATTTTTTTTGTTGTTCTCAAATATTGGATATAGTTGGGTTTTGCAAGTGGTATAGAAGTTTATTTTCCACCTTTAAATATGTGGTTATTGTATTTGGTTATATGTTAGAACTATTTTATTGTGCTTTGATTGCACTCTGAAGAGATTTGATTTGTATTTTAAGATCCTTAAACATACTCTAGAAAACATTAAAAGAGGAAAGATGGTTTGTAAGCTATTGAATTAGCTGAAAATAATGTGGGTGGTAACTAAAGTAGTATATTCAGCATACACATAAGGACTAAATTTTAGAGCTCTATGTAGCTCATTTATCCAGAGTCAAATATACTTGAAAATTATCTTAACAAAGGATCCTAACCCCAGATATGCACAATATTCTTTCAAGCTGCATTTCCATAACACAGCTTCAGGTTAGCTAAATTCTTAAGCAGAGAAAGCCAGAATTTTCATGTGGCTCTATTTTTGTCTTTTCCATTATAAATCATATTTACACAACTAAAAATACATATTTGCATGTATATACAGTCTGCATTTATAATGCAGATATGGTAGAATTCATTAATCTGCTTAATATAGGATTTCAGTGACAGGTACGCTACTCAGCAAATAACCACATTAGAGCAGGAGGGATCAGCTGTTGTGGCTTTCACCTTCTTTACCTGGAATGGTCCTTGCTTTTTCAGTGGAATTGGAAATAGCTTTCAGGGTAGGGATCACCCTGAAATAGGGAAGCTGAAGCCATCTCAGAATATGCTTTTTCAAAATGCTTCATATGTGGAATCATAGAATCACAGAATAGTTAGGGTTGGAAAGGACCTTAAGACCATATAGTTCCAATCCCCCTGCCATAAGCAGCAACACCTCACACTAAACCATGTCACCCAATGCTTCATTCAATCTGGCCTTGAACACTGCCAGGGATGGAGCACTCACAACCTCCCTGAGCAACCCATCATCTCACCANCAACACCTCACACTAAACCATGTCACCCAATGCTTCATTCAATCTGGCCTTGAACACTGCCAGGGATGGAGCACTCACAACCTCCCTGAGCAACCCATTCCAGCATCTCACCACCCTAACAGGAAAGAATTTCTTCCTTATATCCAACATAAACCTCTCCTGTTTAAGTTTGAACTCGTTACCCCTTGTCCTGTCACTACAGTCCCTAATGAAGAGGCCCTCCTCAGCATCCCTATAGGCCCCCTTATGATGGAACACTGTGATCTCTTTCTTCTGTTTTCACATAGCCTTAAAAAAAGTAACAAGGCATACAGCATAATTCCAAAGAATATTGTGTTGTTTGTCCTACATTTATGGTCCCTTACTGGGCATTTTGATGCTGTGTGTGGTCTCATTTAAAGTCACCAATAGCCTCTGAATTCTTGGAGGACTTGCTTCTAGGTGTTCTATGTCATTTCTAGCTATTCTGTAACTTAAAGATTAATAACAAACCTTCAGGTTACCTTAAGATTGCCATATGTATCTCCCTGAACTGTTAATCATGAACATCTGTGTTCAGATATTTAGGTAGATAATTTTAGTTGATGAGACCCATTTATTAATTGCTATGAGGCTTTTATGTGCCATTCTTCAGGTAAAAATAGAACATTAAAGTTTGCTCGATATTTAATTTTGTTATCAAATAGAATAGCAGGATGGACAGTGACAAATTCCATAATTACTGTAGTTAACAGAAAGCTGATGTCATTAGAGTTACAAATTTATATATATAGAAAAAAATATAAAATTACACTGTTTGCAATCATCGTAGCATGCCTCAGGTACTCAGTTTGAGTAACTACTACGTTGCCATTTAAATTTTGCTTTCGTAAGGGAAGGGGAATTATCTGACGTTTTTAAAATTTGAGTTAAATATATTATCCTGAAACCATATTTTTCAGATAGGGGCTCTTGTTATGTGTCTAAGAATTTAAACTTAAAAGAATTCAATTTAAAAAAAAAAAAAA
>NDXB01001098.1:160357-171091 GCA_002631895.1 Agapornis roseicollis | reverse complement strand
TTTTTGGTACTATTTTATGATTTTTTTTTTTTAAATAGATCTGTTAAGTGCAAATTCTTCTACAGTGAATGCAAATTAAAGGATTTTGACCCTAGTCTGAACCGCTTCAAGTATAGGCAAACTTATGTTTATGACATAACAGTGGATTCTAATATAAATTTTTGAAGAAAATTGCTTAGATGTGTCTTTTATAAAAGGGTTTGGTAAACTGATTCTTACTGCGTAAATATTGCTGTTAAAGGAATTTAGCTTTTGAAGAGTTTTGCATGCAATGGTTGTCTCATAGGTAACAAGAAACAGAAACATCTGAGAAACTTGTTACAGCTGATGATTATTTCTCATTAGATTGAAATTTAGCCAACATGTGACATCAGCTGAGAGAAAGGGGGTTTTCTGTCTGTATTCTTCCCTCCTTTTTGAAATATATTCTACATCATCGATTATTTCATGATTTTACTGATAGAATAACTGGTACTGTGTAGACTACAAAATACAGTGTTTGTTCTGGATAGTTTATGAAGGTCTTTCCTACTATTAGTGTATCTTTTTGAAACAATAGCTTTAATTATGCACATCTCTAACTCTCTTATGTATCACCTTTGTGATGTAGACCTGCTTGTGTCCTTTGTTAGTCAGAGTATGCTGTTGCCCTAGACGCCTCCATATACACTTTTTCTTTCTGTGAAGATAGAAAGTATTTTTTAACCAAAAATCAGTAATAATCATAGAATAGTTAGGGTTGGAGAGGACCTTAAGATCATCTAGTTTCAACCCCCCCATATTAGAAAATGTTAATAATTCAGACATTGTATTGCCCCCACAGTTTTGTGACTTCTAGGGCTCCTTTGTTGGAAGCACACATGTGTAATGTGTATCTCTCTTTCTTTAGTGCAGTGCAACAAAGGAATCTCTAGCTATTGAGATAAACCATTGGATGTAAATCATGTCTCACTAGAGTCTCTGGGTAGAGATGAGAGGAATTACATGTAGAATTGTAACACTGTTTGTGTAATTGTATTTTAGGGAAATTATTGGGTTTTATGAAATGTTGACATTTCTTTCAAAAAGCAAACAATTGTTCAGAAAAAGATTTACACTGCTGAAACTAGCATTTTTCTGTTAAAGTATTTAGAATATCCTTTAAGTGAAAATGTTTTCAACCAGCCATTAACAGTTACTGAAGTTAACAAAACAGTCATGTTTTATCCCAGTACTTGAAATCAGTGATACTCACCCTCTGTTGTTGACAGTAAATTATCCTTAATTCACTGCAATTACGTAATTACGTACTTGATCTCCTGAAGGTCACCTGAAAATTGCAAGTTAGAATGTAACTGTTTCTCTGGCTCCAGAACAAATGGTGAGATTTCATAGTGTCTTTGTTTCAGCTGGGACAGAGTGAGTTTCCTTCCTAGCAGCTGGTACACTGCTGTGTTTTGGATTTAGGATGAGGATAATGTTGGTAACACACGACTGCTTTTAGTTATTATTAGGCAGTGTTAGTATAGTAAATGATGTAATTTGGCAGCTTGTACCTAGCCAACAAGAAGGCTAGAGGGGCATAAGAAGCTGAGAGGTGACACAGCCAGGACAGTGGACCCAAGCCAGCCAAAGGGATATTCCATATCCTATGACATCATGCTCAGTATATGAACTGGGATTAAGGTGGCCAGGTAACTGGCTGAGAATCAATTGGTCAGCAACTGCATAGTGCATCACCTGTTTTGTATACTGTATTATCCTTATTGTTACCAGTGTTACAATTTCCTTCCCTTTCTATTCCATTAAACTGTCTTTATCTCAGCCATGAGTTTTCTCACTTCTACTTTTCCAGTTCTCTCCCTCAGCCTGCTGCAGGCTGGAGGTGGAGTGAGTGAGCAGCTGTGTGGTGCTTATTTGCCTACTGGGGTTAAACTATGACACATAGGAATATACTCTTACCGTGATCAGTCTTATTTATTACGTTCACTACCATATAAACAGTCTATGCTGACTTCTAGTTATTGAGGATACAGTCACGTAGATGTCCAGGAAATACCTGTGGCCTACATAGAATTACTTTATTCCAATACTAATTTATAAACATCTGTAAGATGTTTACAATGACAAATAAACACTTAGCACTGTTCACTCACTGCATGCTATTTCTTGAAAAGATAATTCTTCTAGAATATTTCGAAGGGTGATTTTTGAAGACTAATTTATCACACATTTTACGTTTACCTTGGAATAAATGATACAGCATGTGGGAGTGTTATAAAGGAATTATCAGTGGTAAATTTAATTTGAAATCTGTTCAGTGAGTGGAATGACCTTTCAGCTGGTGGAAATAATAGACTTTCAAATAGCACATTTTTCTTATTAGTGTAAGAAAAAAGGTGGTTGCTGTTTTGACAGTTCTACTTTACAGCATCTTGTTGCAGAAGCTGAATCTTCTGAAATCTTAGTAACTAATGGTACAGCAAATCTATATATAATTTCTTACAGTTTCTGCAAACCGATTTTCCTATAATGTAGGTCCACAAAGCAGGCAAGAAATAACCACAGAGAAATCACTGGAAAGACTTCAGTGAAAGGCTGAATTTGGACCCAACCCAGCAACTATATTAGCTCTTTTTTTTCATCAAATACAGTTATTTTTAAATGAAATCACAGTCAGTCAAATCTTTGTATCGTAACTCCGTGTAATTTTATTGACTAAATTTCTCGTTATTTTTCCCTGTTGGTGAGACTCTTTGTAAACATTTATTAGATGTATGTAGTGCCAAAGTGTAGCTATAAAAACTTATTCCTGCTCACAGCAGAAACTTAAACAGAAATAATATTACAGCACAAAGCAATAATACTGAAGAACATTAAAGACACCATTAAAAAGAACCAGGCTGCACCTGCTAATTAAAGTTTACACAGGGAAAGAAAAAAATTGCCCTGGACTTAATGCCATTTTCTTCAGCTCTTTAGACAGTTAATATCCTTATTATCAAAGAATACTGTGGTTCATCTGAGGGCAGTACAAAACCAGAAGCATTATTTTCCAATTATTTTTTTTTTTTTTTATGCAAAAAGTAGTAAGATATCAAATATTTGCACTTGCAAAAAGATGGCATTATACTGGTGTCCCATGGGGTGAATTTTAAAAAGGCCTTTTGTGACCTTGGGCAAATTATTTCACTTGTTCTGTCGTCATTCGTATTTTCAAATTTTTACAGCCCAATCTGCTAAGAAGAAATACTTAAGGCAAGGATTTTCTCTCATTTTATACTTGCATGATATTCAGTAGAATATGATATCCAGTGGGTTTGGTCCTTGAAGTATGACTGAAATACAATTCAAATGGTAATTTAAAAAAATAAATTCTAAGACGAATGCAGTTTTGCATGTGGTATGAATCTTTTCACACTCAATGGAAATAATGTAGGTGTGAAATCTGTGCTCACTGCTCCCAAAGGGTTATCAAATCCTCAAATCTGGTCAGTTCAAAAGAATAAACTTAAGTTTATTAAATTTAAAATTATCAAACTTTTGACTAGATTTGATTGACCCAGGAGTCCAGAAGTTCAGGAATTGAAGGAGAGATGTGCACTGTGACATGTGATGGACAAGGAAATCATGGGGAGCCTCCCTCTGACTCATTCATTAAAAAACTACAATCTGATCTGGCAAAGTGTAATCCTCTTCTGACTCCATGGAAAATATAAGGTGCGTTTTCCACTAAGCTTTTAAACTTCCATCATTATTCCAGTCATTTTCAATTAAATGCTTCTTAGAGTGTTTGAGAAGATTGACCTGGTACAGAAACTCTTGAATCTGTGATGTGACGTTTGCTTCGCTTTTTAATTTACACTATTTCACATTTCGCCTTCTCCCTACATCTTCCTTTTCTCTCCTGACCCTAAGACTTTGTCTGCCTACCCTGAGATAATTTTTTTCTCACCTAGCTGCTCGTGTTTATGAATTATTGTACATTAAGTCCTAGTGGTGTATTTACAAAATGAAATTTCATAGCATACACCTGTGGTGGATAAAACATGAATTGAGAGCTGTAATAATGATAGCTTTTCTGTTTTGTAGTTTGATCAATTTGGCTTCCAAGTCTGAAAAATACAGAAGTATCTTGTCAAAAGCTTCATAGAGAAAAGGAAGTTAGGATAAATCAGAAAAGAGTGGGTGGATTACATACATTTCATAAACACATTATTATAGTGCCCTAGTTTTCTTTTTATTTTCTGTGGAAATAAAATTGTTTTTTTCTTCTTCTTACAGAAAAAATGGAAATAAAAATTTAAAAATTCTATCAGTTTTTGAAGGTGGTGTGAGTCATAGAGAAAAAAACAATACTGTTACAGAAAGGATAAATCATATTTTTATTACTTTAGTACACTGTTAATATATTTCAGTAACACAATTTTTATCCATCCTACCTTTTTGCTTTTAATTTTTCTCCTCACAGCATTTATTTTGGTTGTGTCATCTCTGTGTATTACAAGCAGTTGGTTTATCTGTGTGGCATACGTTTTCAAGTTTCTGATTTTTCTTTTATGAGAGGAGGTTGACTGTAATTTGAATATAATTTCAATAGAATTTTAACATATTTGTTGAATATAATTTGAATATAAGGTGAATCTTATGTATTTATGTTTAGTAAGCCAAAAAGCTCCCCCTTCTTCCCCGTCTTATACCTTATGTCCTTATTCTCCATGGTTTCTTTATCTTTTAGTTTAATATGGTTGGATAGTGATCAGTGGGGCATTGTCTGTTTATTTCTTGTTTGTGTATCAGGATCATCACTTATACCACAAAGAGTTCCACAAATGCTAAGTTGTCATTGCAGAACCAATAGAGGGAGAGAACAAGAACATCTAATTGATTTTCTGATTTTCCTATATGTCCTATGTAAACACGGACATTTTTATTAAAGGAATAATTTACTGACTGTCCTTTAAAACAGAACAATAACGGGTTTTGTAACAACCTACCTTTTGGGGTCATTTTATTATTCATAAACCTCAAATTCTAATTTCTCATGCAGTACTTTGGGCATTGTGAAGAGAAATAAAATACCTGAAACATAGCAATCTCTGAAATAGATGCAAGTGTTCTACATCAAGATGCACATATGTAGTCTCACACATGCATTCAATAAATAGAAGTCCAGCTAACTGTATAATAAATTCATAGACTGTCCAGAATGACAGTACTATTTAGATAGATGAGAATGTTGGCTTATCAAACTCATGATGCCTAGATGTGTTTTCTTATTATAATTGTTATTTCAGGCAAAACCAAGGTTTTTAAAGGTTTGTCAACGATATGAGTGATCAACTATAATAGATATTGAGACTTAAAAATGTCAGCTTTGTAATAAAGTTCTGTGCATTATTTGAATATATTAATGTTTGTATTTCTGTTTGTGCTGGATTGCACTTTTCCTTCTGTCTACCCAAATTATCAAGTCAGTGTTATTCTGAAATTGTGCTACTATTAGTTAATCTAAAATTAACAGTGTTATGGGGGATGGTTATTTTTCCATTAGTAGTATATATGTTATATATGGTTAGCTCTCAAATTTATTTCATTGCTTTTGTAAATGTGTCTTGGAAAACATATAAAATACAGTATTGATAATTACTGGGTCATCTGAGAGTGACAGAGGTAAATCCACCAGTGTGTCATGTTTTGCATCACGATCTCAGAGATCCATTCTGGTCATATGGTTTTGAAACATGACACAAAACTCCCCACATCCATGTGACTTCAATAATTTAATACATTGGGATGTATTAAGGATTTTTGCTTGGTTTTGGATTAAAAAAAAAATATATTATTTTTATGTTAATATACCTGACCATGAAAAGTAATAAGATAATCTTAATTGTGCTGACTTTAACTTGCTATAGCCTGAAGGCATGCACTCAAACCGTGGTTTAGTAAGCATGTGTTAACCTGGTTTATCCATAATAGATGGTCCCAGGCAGACATGCAGGGACTACTGTGGGTAACTATTGTTACAGCATTGCTCTCAATTTCTATAGGTAGATTCAATTTATTGGTGAGTTCTTATATATTTATTTGTAGCTAGTAATGGTAGATTTAAAATCTGTTCGATAGAATTTAGGACAGTTTTATGTATAATCTTCATGTGAATATTAATTTTTATATCTCAGCTTGCAAAGAAGTCAGATTTAAAGTAAGCACGTCTTTCTTATTTGTCTAACTTGTCTAAAATTAATAATATGAATTAAACTGAGGAAAGTTTTAATGCATGCACTTTTCTAATGTGACATTATAAAAGTATGGTGTTCCTGGGAATGCTTTCAAACATTTGAGGATGAACTGCTAAGGAGCATTCTTAAAAGCTGCTTATGTATCTGTCCAGAATGAATGTGAGCCTGATCTCAAGCAGCTGTTACCTCCTTTAATATTTAGTTTACCAGAATAGTGCAAAACTCTACCATACTTTATCATCTATTTTAAGAAGTTCTGGGTGGCTTCTCTTGAGCAGAAATTTTGGATATCAGGGATATTTCAATTTGAAAATTATTTGTTCTTTTCTAAGGGAAATGAAGACAACCAAGCTAGTTGGTTCTGCTGTTGCCATTCTGCAGAGGAAACTCCTGAAAAACGATTTGGTTGATGAATCAAAGACAAAATATAAATTTTGGACTGATAAATCATTGCAATTAACCATTGGAATTAAGAGATTAATGATTGCATTAGATAATTTTGGGGAACAAAATAAATTTCCTAAAATGTATCATGTCTGTTCTAGATTCAGTTCAACCTATTAAAAATACTGTAAGCCATATTCTTCAGTTTCTGGGGTTTTATTACTTAATCACAGAGTTAGTACAAATCTTTGTGGTTTTAAATGCAGCTGCTGTTCTTTGTATATATTCAGGACCTTGCCAATTTTTGTTTATTTTGAAGTATTGTTCCAGACACAGATATAATGACAGAAGTATGTCTACAAAGTCTGTAGCATTACTTACTCTACTAACTTCTCGCAAAGATGTACCTTACTCACTATTAATGAGGCTGATTTATCTGTTCAGGAACATACTGCATAAATAGTACTTTACAACATGGGTTACTATGGTAACACTTCTGTAGTTTTATGCTCATATTCCAGTATATCTTATTTTTCAAGTGCTCTTTGTGGATGTATTTAAATTAGCTTATCGCTTGAAAACATTTGTGAAGGACTTTTTTACCTCAATATTATTTAACATGGTTGTTACGGCGACAGTATTTTTCCCTTGATCTTTTACCTATGAAAAGACAGTGACTGTATCAAGCAAATAAGAGGGAAATGAAAATTTTTCATGTTCATTTACTTTTATTTCTACACAGATGGCACCATATAATACCAGTAAGCTTTGCATGATGAATAAAAGGGGTTTGGGCTGGGCCTTCCTCCTCAGGCTTTGCACATGCAAAATGACACATGCAAAATCTTGATCAGTAAGTTTAACATACATGATGATATTGCTGTTGCAGGCTTTGTGGTGAGATGATTAGCTATATGAGTTACTTTGGGACCAAATAATATAAAGAAGAGCAAGGCATATGCTTTGTTATTATTATTATTATTATTATTATTATTATTATTGATTATTTGTATGTTAATGTATCTGACCACGGAAAGGAACAAAATAACCTTAGTTTTACTACCTCGAATTTGCTATAGCCTGAAGGCATGCACTCAGTCTGTGGTTTACTAAGTGTGTGATAACCGGGTTCATCCATGATACATGGTCCCAGATAGGAAAGTTATGGCAGGAAAGAGTCTGCCTACAAGAGTGTTCTCATCTAGCTATATACTATAGACAAGTAAATAGCCCAGATTGTATTGTTTTCTTAATTTTGCAGGTAGAAGATAAGTCTTATTTATTTTGATCCTCCCTTGGTAAGAAGATACTAAACAGAGGACCATGATATGGCAGGATCTCACAGTCTCTAGTGTGGGGGTCTAGCACCTTACAGAAGTTCATGTTTAAAACCTTTTTGGGGGGAAAATGAGAGAAATTACTTTGTCAAAGCAAATTCTTAGGTTGTTGATGCATGATATCTGTTTACCAGGTAACAGTGTGTATGTATTCAGTCCTCCATTCAGGTGATTTAAGTACAGTTAGATCCTGAGATTAAAAAGAATTTGTATTTGAGAACATAAGAGTAATTATAGGGATGCAACTCTGTGCCTTCAGATTCATGTAATTGTGGAACTGTATGTAAAGTATGGAAATTTAGCTTGTACTTTTTAGATAACAAGTATTTCAAATAATTTCATAACCGATTCTTACATTGTTCAACTTGAAATAAATGGTTCACATTAAAATTACCATTGAGATAAATATATCAATCAGTGCCCCTTCTTGGTTTAAGGAATAGTTATTGACTAGAGTTATATTAGACATAATTTAGATTATTTATTTTGAGTAATAAATAGGCATTTTTTACCTCTATCAGCAGGTCCATACTCTAATTAAAATGAAGAGAACAGCAATATTAAGAAGAAGGTAGCATTTCTTAGACTGAGAGGTATAATAAAAATATTGCAATAAGTATTTCTAATATGTACCAGAGTATTACAAACTAAGCTGTTGGATACCTTAGCCTGACAAGTAATTACCACTATTTAACTGAATTTATGATCAGGCAAAGCCCTATCTTCATTATAAAACAGTCTAAACAAATACTGAAATTCTGCTTGAATTTAACTTATACCAGTAAGTGGCACAACAGTCTATTCCCTGTATCTCTGCAGCACAAAGTGGTTATTGAAACTTGAAATAATTTAAATTTTTTAAGGCTTTAGAAAGAATCTATTTTATTATAAGAAAGCACATAGCTGAGAGAAAATTTTGTATAGGACTAAAAAGATGTCTAGGAGTAGAAGCAGTAACAGGTAGCTGCATGTAAGATAAGGCAAAAGTTTAGTAAAATTTGTTTTTTACAAAAACCGTGTTACTGGTTTATATTGTTTTTAAATGGGCTGTGAGTACGGAATACCCCTTTGCCTAGTTTGGGTCAGGAGTCCTGTCTCTGCTCCTCCTCACTGGCAGAGCATGAGAAACTGGGGTAAGTGTGACAGTAACAGCTAAAACACTGCTGTGTTATCAGCACTGTTCTCAGACTAAAGTCAAAAACAGCACAGCACCAGCTACTAAGAAGGAGAAAAAACTGTTACAGCTGGACCCAGGACAATTTTGTATTTACCTCCTCTGAAAATAGTTAAAATTTGAATAATTCAGTAAACATAATAATTCAGGATAAATCATTTGTGGACAGATCTAATTAGTACAGACCCATGCAGTGCTGCATTGTCATCTGAAGGAGGAGTCCCATGAATCTTTGCTAACTGGATAAGCTGGCAGGTATTCCTCAAAGCATTGCTTTGAGTCTTATGGTAATGAGTAATTTTGCTTAGGTCTTCCCCCAGTTTTGGTGCTGTGAAAAGACATACTCAAGCAGCGGGACTTATTTTTGGAAAATGGATTAGCTCTTTTTTAAAAGAAACTGCGCATTCTAAGATACACTTCTAGTTTATGATCTTTCCAGAATATGGTACTGTTTTCTGATAATGAGAAACATATATTGAAAATCTGCCTGTGACATGTCCTCTAGGGAAAGTCTAGAGAGTTCAGCATAATAAGTATTTGTATGGCAAACGTTTTTAATGGGGATTCGTCATAACAAATATTAAATTAAGGTGAAATAGTGTTATTCATGTGAACCAACTTTTTTGTTAGAATAATTAAACTGCTTCAAAAGATTTCTCTGCACTTTCTTTCCACATCAAGTACAACCGTATATGGGAACCTTTCAGCAAAGAGTAGGTTCAATTTTAGAATTCACGGATAAATACATGAATTTTTGTCCCCTACCCTGGAAGCTGGAAAAACTAATTTAAATTTTGTTAGCGCTCAATGAATGGCAATTACTGATGATGTTGTATTTAAAGGAAAGAATAAGAGAAGCTAAATAGGATAACATAGGAAAACTTTCCTAAAGTGTTCCTCTCTGACTTCATTTTGAGAGAATGCTAAGCAACTGGCTTCTTGTTACCTTCTCCAGTAACACTGCATTTAAAGATTCAGTACCTTCAAGTTCCAAGGCTGTATAACTACTTTTGCTGCACAGTGAGACCTCATCTAAACTGAAACTGTGTGTAGTGCAAACTACTGTAATTCCAGCAGCCATTCCTGTTCTTAAATGATTTCTGCTCTTTAGCAGTAGTACTGCAGCACACAGCAGTACACATGACACTCTGCCCAAATGAGATTTTATAGTCTCCTCTTTAAGGTTTCAAACTAGTATTGCAAGTGTTTACCTCAGACATACTTCACTTGCCTTGCCAGGTTCTCATGGTGCCTTATTTCCTCCCCTTTATGAAATGACTATTTTTAAATGATAAATGGAAAATATATACACAAGGTATGTGTTTCAGGTTTCCCTCTTACCTTCTCTTGTTTCCTAATTTTCTCTGTGAAGAGTTGGCATTTCATTCCAGCTCTGTAGCTGAGGGACCTAGCAAACAGGTTGGTAGACATTTTAGTGACAGAGAGAAACACTGGTTTATGCATTGTGCGTATAACTGATTCTACAATATTAACTTAGAATCATAGAATAGTTGTGGTTGGAAAGGACCTTAAGATCATCTAGTTCCAACCCCCCTGCCGTAAGCAGGGACACCTCACACTAAACCATGTCACCCAAGGCTTCATCTGGCCTTGA
>NDXB01001098.1:118322-158681 GCA_002631895.1 Agapornis roseicollis | reverse complement strand
TTGTTTTTTTTTGGTTTTTTTTTGTTTTTTTTTTTGTTTTGTTTTTTTTTTTTTTTTTTGTGGGGTGGAGGGGGCATTGTTTGGTTGGTTTGTTTTGGGTTTTGTCCTGAGTAAGTTTGTTATCTTGCTCTGCACAGGCTTGTTTCCACAGCAGGGAAGGGAGCAGTGGTATCTCTGGAGCTGCTTCACCATCTGTTTCTCAGATCTTTGTTCAAAATCCCTGATCGGTAGCTCATAAATATGTCTTCTGGCCACAGGTGAGGATATTGAGGCCTTCCTTGTTATGTCAGTATTACTTTGCACATCGAATGTGTTTGCCATTTTTGTCAGTGAATTGTTCCTCAGTAGCAGAAATTTACCGTACAAACTGCATAAGAAAGAAAAAGGGTTGCTTGAACTCTGAATAAAGAACAAGTTTATGTTTGTTTTGAACTCCTGCTGAGATCAGCTGTGTCATATTTTACATTTAGTGAAGATAAGGGCTTGAACTTGTTAAATACATTATTTACATTTTACCTGTTTGGCCAGTTCAAAAAAAAAAAAAGTCATGAATGACTTGCTGAAAAATAAAAATTTTAAAACTTTATCTTTTCACATAATGTATCAATTTCAGCTTTATTGTTTGCTTACATTTGTAGATATTTATTTAGGAGCTCTTTTAATATCTTCAGGCTTTTTTATGGCTTAGAATAATCCTTTGTATGTAATGGAAGATAAGACTCAAATTATCATTTGGTCTAAGGACCAAATATGCCAGGTACAATGTGCCAGGTACAGTCGTAAGTTTTCAATTTGGATCAGAATTTGTTCCTTATTCCAGCTCACAGTTCATTTTTTTTTTCTTCAGTTCAAAATGAAATACAGCATATTCAGCTTCCACAGCTTGTTCTGCATCCTTTTCCAACAGTTGTGCTTGTGCTATGCTATGTAGATTTAAAACTTCTGCTGAAGTGTTTTAGAAGTCTTTAAGGTATTGTACAACCGTGTCCATAAGGGGATGCATAAGCACAGGAGACCACTGCTTCGTTTCAACACAAAGAGGATGAAAGTAAACAAGATTGTACCAAAAAGGAATCCATTGTTGCATAGTCTGAAGTATAATAGAAGTGTTTAAAGGCGCAGATGATGAGAAACTGGAGAGACTCCCATTTACTGTTGATCAGATATGGTATGATTTTGTGAAAAATTTTGCATTCATCTGTTGCAGAGTTGTGATGTCTTTGTAACACTGATTATCAAAACATGGCAAGGATGGTATTGGGTGTCTTAAAAGGGTTAGAGACATCCTTTTGTGCACAATACTCATGAATACAATAAGAGATATTCAGCAAGGATATTTCTACTTACAAACCTGCATTGCATAAGGAGTGATAAAAATGTAGGAGATGCATCTGTCCTGCTTTGTTTTTGTTTGAGTCTGTTTAAATTATTGTTCATTATATTCTTACCCTGTGACTTGAGAACTGAGGCATAAATTGATCTGACTGTATTATCCTTCAAAATCCTATGAAAGGAGATGTAAAATAAATGCAGGTGTCACTGGCACAGCAAGAGATATTAGAGATGAAAAGCTGGCATCTTTTGTACAATGCTGAATGCTATGGAAATAATGAGTTTGCCTGATAAAGTTTGTAAGCAAAAGAGGAAATTAAACAAAAACCTATTTAAGCTGATAGACATTTCTCAGAATCCCTGGTTCCTGGTTATGTTGACAAGAGATATTTAGCAAAATAAACTCATAATTAAGTAGCACAGAAGTCTAAACACTATTGAGGGTGTATATGTTTAATTTTGGGATGTAACATGTGAGAAGAATCACTGGCAGACAGACAGTCATTTTGCTTTGATATATGTTGCCTTGAACTATTCAACTGTATTCTGCTGTTGTGTTCAATGTTGTGTTCTGGTCAATGGCTCAGTGTCCGGCTGGAGGCCAGTGACAAGTGGGGTCCCTCAGGGATCGGTGTTGGGACTGGTCTTGTTCAACATCTTTGTCGCTGCCATAGACAGTGGGATTGAGTGCACCCTCAGCAAGTTTGCCAATGACACCAAGCTGTGTGGTTGGGTGGATACACTGGAGGGAAGGAATGCCATCCAGAGGGACCTTGACACGCTTGTGAGGTGGGCTGATGCCAACCCCATGNAGTTATAGAGATTTAGAAAGACCCACCTATTTACTGGCTAGAAATGCCCTTGATCTCAGATGATGCTGCTCCGACTCAGCGGATGCAAAGCTGTCAGGGCCGTACAGTAAGCAGCCTGTTGGCACCCACCAGTGACACATCTGCAATGATGAACAGTCCCTTCATAGTGGGCTTTATGCACAATAGGAGATCTCACATCCTCTCTGCTGACTGGGAGAGGCATCAGGGAAAGCTAGTATTACTAAGTAGGGTGTCAGCAGTTCCAAGTGAACTTAGGGAGAGGAGAGCAAATTGCAACTTGGAGGTAATCTAGATTAGTAATACAATACTGAAACCAAAGGCCTTTTCACATTTCTGTTGCAGCAGCTGTTGCTTATTTAGCTGTATCTTAAAACTACGCATACACTGTTCTGAACTAATTTGCAGTTCATTTTGCAAACCCCTTTAAAATGTTTCTACCATAACTCTCCAGATATTTTCCCAGTTAAACACTGGCAAAGAGGTTTCTTGCTGCTAAGCTGTTGGGCACTTCTGTAGAAAAGCAAGTGGGTAAGTGAATTATCTCAGAGAAAGCAACATACTCATGTTTTCCTCAAGCCTCTTCACAATACCAAGTGAATGTACAAACTCTGTTTGAAATAATTAGCAGTGGTTTACTGGGGGAATTTCGGTACTTTCATGTTGTACTAGCTTTTGATCAAAATTTCCCTGCGCTGCCTTGTTTAATTCTGGCCATCTGGATTAAAAGGTTCTCTTAATCTTAAATACAGATTGTAAGTCTTTCTTTTTGGAGTGCGCTGCCATAAAATCGTGGCAGCTTTCCAGCTTTCTTCATTAAAGCTCTCTTTATTATGGTTTTTGGGCCATTAAATGATTGTTATGCACAATGGGTACTTGATTATAATTTGCTGAAGCTGGGAATCGGTTACAGCAGTGATCTAGTTCTGTAATTAAAAGAGGGCATGTTTATACCTGCTAGGATCTTCTGCAAGCTGTGAAAGGGAGCAAGAGAACAGAGTTGAAAGGCAACGGTTTCTGCTAATAAGGCAGTTAAGCGTTCTGATCTGGCAGTGTTCTGCGCCGTATTGCGGAAGGGTGACTTTTTCTGCATAATAACTACGTTTGGACCAGAAGTTGAGGTGATGGCAGAGCTAAAAGGACAGCTTCACTTGTAGTAAATCTTCTCCCATCTTTTATTTTTGTTTTCAGTTTAGAAAGGAATGTGCATTTCTCGCAGAAAAGGAGCAGTCGCGTTCCTTGGATCCTCTCCAGGTTTTGGTTCTGCTCATGTATGTTTTTTGTCGGGGAGCTCAATAGCACTCGCGTTGGTTTTTTCACCTGTAAGGTTCTGAAAAACCACTAGGTTAAAATGGTTTTTAAAGTGAGGTTTGTTGGGGTTTTTTGACACGGGAGAAGGTGATTTTACTTTTGTGTTTCGGCTGTTGCGGAGTTGACAGAAATCTCAGCTTGTCTTAGCTGCATGGTTGAACTGGTAGGGACAACAAATAGCATAAAATAGCTGCTGATGAGCCCGATTGAATCTGATTCTTAGCAGTCCCTTATTGATAATTGGAAGTATATATGTGATAACTCTAATAAACTTCAGAAAAGATTTCATTAGAACAGTGAAGTTTTGTGGCAGCTTTGCAACACTTTTCTTCCCTGGGTTGCGTGCACCCCATCACCTAACGCTTGGGTGACATGGTCTAGCATGAGGTATCCCACCCCATGGCAGGGGATTGTAAATGGGTGTCCTTGAAGCCCTTTCCAACCCAGACCATTCTGTGGTTCTATCTGCACCTGGAAAACTTCTCTGGGACCTGAATCTGTGGAAGTTTGGTGACTTTGGCTGCTTAATGAAATAATTTCATTTCAAATTTTACAGGTGTGTATTTGGCTGAGAGCAGTTTTCTACCACAGCTGAGAACTGGAGACACGCAAACAGTGTGTGCAACAAATTCCCATCTTGAAATTAGCTATCAATCTGCAGTGTGTCAGAACTTGGCTTCTCATACATTCTTTCTCTCGCTCTCTCGCATTAAGGAAATACAACATGTCTTATGGGCTGAAATAGATTATGTTATAGGTCATGGAATAAGCAAGATGGGAAAAAAGTACTGAAAGCTGCAGAATTGAAGTGCTCTTCCCACAGAATCGAATCAGAGTTGTTGGTGATGGAATCAGGAGGTTTAGTCTTGCTAAACAAGCAGGGAATACAGACTGGAATGCAAACAGTACTTCATGATGTTCTGTCTTCACCCAGTGTAGTGAACCCCAGAGTTCTAGCGACCAAGGCAAGTGAACTGTGCAAGTCTTTTGAGGGTGATTTAAGTACCGTGGAAGTTCAGGGTTACCTGGAGTATCCCCTGTCCTTTCAGACAAAGCTTTTGCTTTTTATGATTTTTTTTTAATGCAGTTGTTGATTTTGGAGAAGGTAAAAGACTTTTCCTGTGACTCTCATTTTCTCAAATGGCAGGCCCTTGCCCTTCCCTTGCCAAGAGCTTGTTTCATATGCGTTCCGTCCAGTTTTCTTTTCACATATGTGAAATAACAGTTTGGCAAGTGGTAAACAGAATCTGTACAGCAGAGGAAAGCCAACCTGTGTTCAGGGTTTTGGGGTTTTTTTTTTTTTTTTAGATGCATTTCCTATAGAGAGATTTTTAAAGTTTCCAGTAAAAAAAAAAAATCATGGAAAGCTGTGTTGAATTATGTGATACATTGAAATTAAAATGAAATTCCAAATTATCTTGCAGTCAGGGGCTGATGTGGACTGAGTGATAATAAATAAAGGTTAAAAGGACATTC
The DNA here is from genome assembly GCA_002631895.1 of Agapornis roseicollis. Taxonomy (NCBI): domain Eukaryota; kingdom Metazoa; phylum Chordata; class Aves; order Psittaciformes; family Psittacidae; genus Agapornis; species Agapornis roseicollis. The sequence goes on along the minus strand of NDXB01001098.1, from coordinate 153,732 downwards.
GCAAGTCTTTTTTCATGGCTTTCAATTTTTCCCCTCCCTGTTGTTTGTAAAAATCTCTTAGAAGATTAAAAATAATATTTCTTTCCTATTGATTTTTTTCCTTTTTTTTTTTTCCACATTTGAAAACAGCATTTATTTATTTTCTGTGTTTCTAATGGAGCTCGGATTAATGTGNAAAGGTTAAAAATAATTTTTTTTTTCTTTTTTTTTTTTTCCTTTTTTTTTTTTTTCCACATTTGAAAACAGCATTTATTTATTTTCTGTGTTTCTAATGGAGCTCGGATTAATGTGCCTTTATTTGTTCCTGCTTGGCTTGTGCTTCTGTCTCGTGAAGGGACTGGGTGCAGCCTGGGGAAGGGTGCTTGTTAGCAGGGCTGCAGCAGCACAGCACCAGATGCCTCATCAAAGCTGCAGCCAGGGGCCAAGGTCATCAGTAAATACTTTAATCCTGGGGCAGCCACACAAAAAGCTCACCTCATTTCACGTTGGCACTTGATATTTCTGGGTCTAGGGTTGTACACAGGTCTCAGGGCTCCATCCCGTTGTGTCCTGTGCTGTGGAGGGGAAAGGAGATGCTGTCCACTTCTGAGCAGAGGACATGGAAAAATACATGGTGGGAAATAAGTCTTTTTATCTCCCACTGGTTCATGTGGAAGACAAGTCTTTAGCAAAATACCTTGCTCCCACTGGCATGGTGGGAGGGTACATAAAAGTATTTATCTCTTCAAAATCATAGAATCACCACAGAATCATAGAATAGTTAGTGTTGGAAAGGACCTTAAGATCATCAGATGGTTTGGGATGGAAGGGACCTGAAAGATCATCTAGTTCCACCCCTTCCATGGGCAGGGACAACATTCTTTATCCTGTTGTGTGCTCATGTTCTGGAGCTTGGGTTGAACACAGACATTTTCTCTTTGTTATTGATTGTAGCTGGGGGGCATCTGGAGTTTTGGGGTGGGAGAGGCAGGTTATAAAAGCAATTTAAACATTAAGACTTCAGACTATCTAATTGTGTAAATTGTAATTAATAATGTTGCAGTCTTCATTAACTGCAGTGGGAGGATTTTGGTGCAGTAAATATTAAACTGTTTGAAAATGCATGAGCAACAGAAAATTGGAATAGTCATATTACTCATATAAACACTCATGACACTGTAAGACAAATAAATTTCTGCATTTAAAATGGATGTATTGTGTGCACCCCTGAGGATGGTGAACCATGAAACTAAACACATTTCCCAGCAAAGTTGTAGGAAGAGAAGAAAATTAAAAGCTCAAGTGACTTCATGTTTTTGGATCAAGAGGAGAGAGACTCTGTGCACTACATAGGCTATTTGTAACACCCTGGGTGCCAGTGTGGCCCTTCCAGCCTGGCAATCCTCATCTTCCCTGTGAAAATGCCATGGGAGGTAAAAGTTGGGCAGCAGTTTAGCATGTTTCAGTTCAACAGATTTTGGTAGGTCAACCAGCTGCCTGCGGGAAGAGAAAACACCAGGAAAGATTATTTTCTTTGAGGATAATTCATCAGAGTAGGGATGGATTTGTTTCTGGATGCCATGCTTCAGGTATATATATTTTTAATGTATTTAAAATATTAAAGATCTAATCCTATCTTTCTGTGATACAAGTTCAATTAAGCTGAGATTTGGCCTTGCCCATTGATGGTGAGGGTCAGTTCAGGGAAAATTGCAAGGTTTAGAAACAGCAGCAGTCAACTCCTACATTAAATGTATGGTAAGTAAAGCCTTCTATGCTTCTTCCCTCAGGTTTCTTTCTCCTCTCCTCTTACCCCAGAAAAATGAGGCACCAAATCATCCTTAATCCTCCCAACCCTTCCTGCCAACATTTTCCTGTTAGGAAGACAAATCTTATTCAGGAGAGAAAACAGTTTTCTTTGGTAAATGCCAATTTATACTAATAAAAAAATGCATTTTTTGTAAGAGGTTGTGTTTTTCTGTCAGCAAAGCCTGTGTCACTGGGTGATGCTGTGTCACATAAGGCCATAAGGAGGTAGGATCTCAGGGATGCATCTGCCCACCAATCCTGCCAGATCCACCACCACATTGCTGAGGAGCTGGTCCTGCACTGGCTGGACTTTCCACTTGAGGACCCATGGAGTGACCTTATCTTCTCTGAGATGCTGTGAAAGTCGGTGCACTGCAGACAGCATGGCATGGGTTGCACCCGTCCCCAGGCTGGTAACGCACATCAGATACATGCCACTTTGTTTGCAGGAGTGGTTTTCTTCTTGAAATGCTATTGCAGCATTAGAAGGGTTGGAGATAGGTGATAAGAATATTAGATGTTACTCATGGCTCTAATCAGAAGTGAGGATGCAGGATGGAATGGATTAATTTGGAGAGAAGAGCAGCTATGCTGAAAGTATTCAGAATAAAAACAGCAGGAAAAGGAGAGATGGATTTCAGTTCATCATCCCTGAAAAAATGAACACATTTTTCGTGCTGTTTGCTCTGCACCTGTGGAACAGAAAAAAAAATATATATATAATTTTTTAGGGACAGGTTAAACTTCCACTTCTCTTAGGAATAATCCATCCTAAAATCCAAGAGAGGAAAATGAACCCTCTACAGGTGAAGGGGAAAGTGACATCCCCAGGAAGAAGCTGAGCTGGCTGACCCATTTGCAGCACTGAGACAGAGCTGACCCTGTATCCACAGCAGGAATTAAGGTAACATCCCAAAAAGATAGGTCTGTGGGGACCAGCTCCTGACACTCATCCCAGCATGACGTGAATCCTCATCTTGGTTTCCTCATCAGCCTAAATGCTGACGTGTTTCACTAATTACTAAAGTGCTTAATCATACATCCACTTCAGAGAAAAGACCACAGAGTGAGATATTACGTTTACCTTCAGAAGGTCATAAGCCAGAGCAGGTGGCTTTGGCTTCATGCCTTCTGAGCAACATGGTCTGCACTGTGGCTGGCCTTATGCTCATCACCCAACAGGTCTGGAGGATGGAGTGCAGGAGCTCTGCGGCACTGGCTGTTTGGGCAAAGCAGTCACTCTGCTTTGCTGCTTTCTTGGCTTTGATCAACCAGTATTTTGGACAGAGAAGGAGGCTGGTTTTGCAGATGAGATGCAGGGTGAGGACACTGGGGATACAGCCAGCAACACAGGAGATGGTGCCAGCAAATCTATGCCAGCGGCCAGCTGAACCATGGCTAGTGATTCCCTTTGGGGCAGCAGTGGTGAACCTGCAAACCTAGCACAGGTCACCCATGCACAGTGATCTGCTAGCATAAGGTGCGTCATTCCCTTACAGCATGCTGGCACCCCTGTGCTGGGAAAATCCCTGCTAGTGATGGCAGGGCATTTGTTTTTTGGCGCCTTGGCATGTCAATGTGAAAACAAAAGCTATTAATGCCTTTGGTTTTTGTTTGGGCTGTAAGCTCTTTAGAAGGGGGCAAGCCTGCCAAGACTTCTTTGTATAGAACCCAGCACAGAGGGATCTTACAATCAAAAAACCCCCAGAAAAATCGATAACAGGACAAGAAGAGATACTGCTGAGTTTTAGTTCCTTGTGACCACTCCTCTTGGGATGGTAGCTGGTGTTTTAGGATTAGCAGTGTGCCCAAAGTAGGGTTCTGAGACACAGACAAGCTCATTTCTTCAGTGTACGTTAAGACTATTAAAAACCTTTGCTGCTTGAATCCAGTATTTCCAAGGAGAAGAAGGGGTGCTTGTTTCCTAACAGAAAAAAAAAAAAAAAAAGAAAACAGGGAAAGGCAGAGCAGCAGCCCATCTCCAGGGAATGGAAGTAACTTTGGGCATAAGGCTTGGCTCCCCTCCATTTCCCTTAGTCAATGGAGAAAAGAAACTGTCCATGAGCAACTGGGATATGATCAGCTTCATGGAGCCTGTTCTAAATCCCCGTAGGAGATGAACATGAACTATGCAGGATCATCAGCAGAGGGTATTTTTTTCTGGGGAGGAGGGAGGTAAAAGGGGATTAAGCAAACCCCCCCCTCCCCCCCAATTTTCAGGTGTGCACTGGAAACCCAGCAACAAGTACAAAGGCTGCCTGGCTTGCAACTCTGAAGTTTCAGCAGAGCAGACTTTCTTATCGCTCTGCCTACAACGTGTATGATACTTTATTAGCATCTTCCGCAGTAATCCCAGCAAAACTGAGGGGAAAAAAGTGTCAGATCAAAAGGGGGAGTATGAAAGCAGGCGGCTAAGCAGGTTGCTGGGATGCTAATGATTGCTTCCTTCATTCTCTGAGTGTCACGCACAACATCTCTAAGCCCAGCGCAGCGCGTAAGCCACACAAATAGCCATATTTGTTAACATTCATGTGACTCTTTCGTCTGAGCTGTATTTCCTTGAGTACACCACAATGAAGAGTTTCTTTTAATAGGGATCAACCAGCAAAAAACAACTGTGAGGGACTTTTCTCTCCCTCTCCCTCCCTTCCTCTCTCTCTCTCACTCCCTCTCTCACTCTCTCTAAACCTTTTACACTGCGGTTGAACAAGCCTCTGGATAAAGACTTTATCCAAAAACCCCCTCTTTAAAGTTATTTCAAATTTCTCTGCAAGGCTTTCAGAAATCTGTTTGTTTGAGGGCAGAATTAGATGTGACCGGCGTTTTATTGTGACATAAAACCATATTTCTTCCCTGGAAGATTAAAAAATAAAATCGGTTAATAAGAAAAGCTGTCAGCAACAGAAAATGGCTGACATAATCCGTTTATCCTCCGAGCAATAAAGATATTGGTCCTTGGGAGTCTATCCTCTCTCTCATGTTATTTCGCCCAAAACATTATCTTCCCAGCATTCTGATGGATTAAGAAGTCATATGGGAGATAGCAGGGAAATGACAGATACAAAAAAAATAATATCCTTTCATTTCCCCTCCTCCCTGCACTCTCTCTCTTTCTCTCTCCCGTTTTCTCCCCAGCCCCTCCTTTCCCTGCCTCCCTCTCTCTCTTTTTCTCTGTCCCCTTGGAAAAGTGGTCCATCTCTTTTATTCCCAGCATCCCAGCGCACTGCTAAAAGTCCCAAGCCACTAACCCCAGTGCGGTGTGGAGAAGCAACACAGAACTTCTTGCACGCCTCAGTCCCTCTCATGCACACAGATGCTAAAGCTTGGCACTATTCAGTAGCTAAATACCCCCTGAATGTTTAGGAGCTGTAGTCACAGCTCTTTGTCCCTGCATTGAAACATGTCTGAGCAACTTACTGGAGGCAGAGAAATGAAATCCATCACTGGGTTTGAGTGAAGCATGGCTCAGGCTCTTTCCTGGGTATTTTTGGTGGTGAAATCTATGGATGGAAGAGGGCTCTGGCCTTTGGAAATTCCTTTCTTCGTTCACAAGCATCTTCTTGATGCGCTCTTCTAATGAAGAGTAGCATCAAGACAGGAAGTCATCTCCACCGCAGATGAGTGAGCAGCCCTGGTGGCCTCAATCTTGGTCTTGGTGGCCACTGTCTGTCTTTCTGGAGGCCCTGGGAAAACACAGCAGAAGGCTGTGTTTGGTGGCTTTCTGTTCCACTTGAGTAGCCTTTGCATTTCCCCTTTTCTCAGAGAACTGAAAGCTCCCCTCTGCCAACAGCTCCTGTCCTGCCATGGCTCTGTCTGACCAGGACTTGCTCCAACATCAGAACAAAAGGCTTTGGAGGTGCAGACTCATGGCTGGGAGTGACATCGGATACCATTCAACCCCTTTCCTGTGCCTAGGGCAGGATCATGCAGATCTAAAGCATCCCTGAGAAATGTTCACCTAACCCTTCCCCAAAAACATCCCATATTGGCCACCTCCACAGGAAATTTATTCCAGTGCTTCTGTATCCTTAGCATCAATGTGTTTTTCTGAGCATTCGACTTAAATCTTCCATGCTGCAGCTTAGGACTGTTACTTCTCTTCCTGTCCCCAGCAGACATGAAGAACAATTTATTGCCTTTATCTTTTCAGCAACCTCTCAGCTAGCAGAAGACTATTCAGAGAGGAAATGGACAGGAAGAATGAGCTTATTGTTCTCTTTATCCCACCTGTTTCTTTTCCAGGTAAACTTTTCCTGCAAGATCATGTTTTCTTGATCTACAGCCACCTTTCTGCCTGCCCTATGCAGAGTATGGTGTCTGCTGCCATTCAGCCTGGCTCCTCAGAGCCACATTTGGGGAAGGTCTCCTCTCACCCTTCTCCTTCTTCCCTACTATCTCCTGGGCACCTCACAGCCCCGACTCAGGCTCCCCTCTCAGTTACAGGTGACTGAAATGTGTTTCCAGTGGGGTTTTTTGTCACAAGTCAAAATACATGAAAAACAAAGATTCAAACTAAAAAAGAAGTTCCTGCCCTGGCAACTTTCATGTAAACTTTCCTCATTTGAATTTTTTTTTTTCAGCTCTTTGGCATCTGTTGAGCATTTTAATTAATTTCTTCACCTTTTCCCCACCAGAATCAGCTTCGCTTTGCTATTTTGTGCGATTTAATGGGTTCTAAAGGATGTGTTGTCAACTTTTTTGCTCACTGTTTAACTGACACCCAGGTTGAATCATTTGCCCATGAATGTTTCTCCAGTTCTGTCCACCCAGCTTACAGCCAGAAGTGTTTTTATGTTGAGAACCATGTTGTAAAGTGAAAAATATGTATACCCACAATAAAACACAGCATTTAAAGAGCATGAGTTTTGCCTAAAAGAGAGTGCCATCAGTTGTAATGTCCATTAAGACTGCAAAATTGGAAGATCACCCTGATACTAGAAAGAGCAGCAGCAGGCTGGAAGTGTTCAAATGAGGCCCAGCAAAACTCACTGCCAGAAGACCGCTTCCACCCAAAGCCTTCAGGTGCTGCTGAATGGGCAGGCTGTAACCCTTCAACAAATGTTGAAGACCCAGACTTCTATTGTTAAGCCCAGTATCTTCCTATATTTCTCCCTACAAGGAGATCCACCTTCCAGCTGATCCCTGAAGCAGAGAAAAATACATGTTTTGTGTGTGAGGTTTATGTATGAAAAATAATAATAGTAAAGATTCAGGATGAATAGGAGTAGTTAATTTTTCCAGGACTGTCTGAAGGAATGCTTCATTAGATGATCCTGAAATATGACCAGAAATCCCACACTGCACCACCACAATTCACTGAAAATACCAGTCTATTTCCAGTAAGCATATTCCTTTGTAAAGAAGAACTTTAAGCTGAAAATCATATTCAACCTTAACTCCATACACCACTTCTGTGCCTATCCAGGCATGAGCAGAGGTTTAAAAATGTTGTTACTTCCATGATGGGGCAAACTAAGAAAAGAAGAGCCTAGAGATCCTTTTCCAAAAGCTGGCAGTCATTCCAAGGGATATCTAGGGATGAAGAATCACCAGGTGGAAATACATAAATACATGGGAAAATAGAACAAGGGAGTCATCTGCCTATCAGCACCAATTCAGGTAGCTCTCTGGGGAGGGGGTCGCTCTGATTACCAAATAAACAGAGGCAATTGTCAGCAGGGATGGATGGAGATGAGTATATTTACTTCCAGCTGAGCAAATTTGTCAACTGCCTGTAAAACACATGATTATTATAGAATTACATGTATTACATTCTGTATTTGGGTTTATTCTTATTCTTATTAAAAGTATAGATACTCTCTAGGGCTGGATTCAGATGAAAACCAAGGATTAAATGCAAGAAACAAAACTGGAATTCAGTAGCAGCTGAACATAGAAAATATTAAAGCAAGAAAGTAAGGGATAAGGATTAAAATCAAGGCCAGGATATAAGGATAGAGGGAAGTCAGTATCACAGACCTGGGCCAGCCCTCAAACAGTCACCTCAATATTTCTAAAGTCCTTAGATCAGTATATACTTTAGATTAAACTGTTGTATACCTTCCAATCCTCTCTCATAGCTTATGGTTTCAAGACATCTGATGAGCCTTGATGATGTCACTTCTGGTTGCCCATGAAAATCCCACTTAACAGCTGATTTCCATTGTGCTATTGGGTGACCTGGGGCAGGATACAATTACTTTCCACATCTTGGTTCCCTCTGCATTCAAGCATTCATAGTTTTGCGTGATTCACAGCTTTTTAAAGCTTTGAGAGGGTTTTACATTTCTCCAGTCTCACTTGTGGTACCACTAAAACCAGGGAACTTACCGGTGCTGGTCCTCTGGTGGGAAATGACTCCTCTTTGCTATGTGCTTGAAGGCTGTTAGCCCACTGGTTTCTTGAATTATGGTGTATCTTCTAGATGGGAAACCCATTTCTTTTGTGACCTGGAAAGAAAAAACTCTTCTATTAAACTCACTCATACCAGTTTAAGAGATGAGAACACTCCAGGTATGACCTGCTGCATGACTGGAAGCACAGGGAAACTGTGATAGGATTTAGTGAAGTACCGTCACCCTTTGGCACAACTGGAGAAGCCAGCATGACTTGAACAGTCAGTTTTGGGGTCAGACTACTCTCTGTGACTCTGGTTGTGAGGGTCTGGGGCACTGGACTCTCATACACTTTTCAGTATGGTCTTTGCTCCACAGTAGTGCCTGGAGATATCCCTACCAAGACAAGGCTACCTTGCTGGGAGGTAGTTGAGACAAATAGTAAGGCCAATCACTGCCAAAAGCTGCCAGCAGAGATGGATGTGTAAAGGCCTGGAGGTGATGCAGAGGCTCAGACAGCTCTGGCAGCCCAAGCACCTCCCAAATCAAAGACTGGTGTCCCATGTACTAATATTTCCCTTTCTCTGGTGGCACCCAAGGGCTTCTCAGGATGTGGTTATGTGCTGTAAAGATTAGATCACAAGCTCTCATTTTTCCAAAGCACCAAACAATTTGGCAGCCTGAAAGCCCCTGGCTGGCACTGACCTTCAGTATTTCTACCTCTGCTGATGTCTAACAGCACCCTATGAATACTGCTCTATTGGCACAAGCACAAGAGACAGCAAGGAGGATGAAGAGGAGGAGACACAGACAGGCACACATGCTCACAGGGATAAAAAGGATAACTGGGTCCATGAAAATAAGCCAAGCACTGCCATCGTCGGTCTAAATGCAGATAAGTATTGTACTGAAAACAAAGATTACTTGTACTTTGTAGATAGAGACGTGTTTTGTTACAGGATGCTTTGTATGGAATTGGGTCACAGCAGAATATGAGCCAACTCCTCCCCCCCAACCCGCCTCCTTCCAGCCTCCCTCTTTGCCTGCCTATCCTTTGAATCTGGAGCCAAATCTCAAGGGTAACAGTAGAAATTGCTACAGTTTTGTCGTTTTTATCCTTGGCTGGGATTTACTTTTCACTTGTGAAGCAATAGTCATGCCTCTCTGCCGTTCATCTATTAACTAATGTCATTGATTATGAGCTGCTCTCTTAGCCTTGTGTTTTCAAACCTCTGGAAGGAGAGGGACAAATGAGGTGCATCCAAAGGATCTCTCATTCAAGTGACAAGGGAAGCACCAAAGCTTTGTAATCCTTCCCACTACCCATACCCCCGATGCTGTGTCTTTGGCTGCTGTCCTATGTCCTCTAGCCTGGGACATGTGCTATGCCCATCACCTTGGTATTTGACCACAATAAAGAAAAGCATCTCCTGTTGTCCTTCTGCTTCAGGAAAGAACTTTGTACTCACATTATGTACGGATTCTATGCTGTGACACACTCTTCGCAGGTGCTCCAGGTGCAAGTCCATGTCTTGGGCACTGTCTACTGAAATTTATCAACAAATGAAAGTTAAAACCAAGACCTTGGCCAACAAAAGCTTTTCTACATCCCAGACTTTTCCATTTCTCTTTCAAGACATTACAACAGAGATTAAGTATCCCCAGAAACTTTTGACTCATGCTTGCATCTTTCCAAGAGATTATTGTCTTACTTGGTTTTAGATGTTTACGCTCTTCCAGAGTGACTGTGTTGCTTGTCATGAAAGCCACAGAGGAAAGGATGTCCAAATGCTGGCTATACTCAACATGTGCTTTTTTGGGGTTTTTTACCAAGAAGAGAGTTTTCCACTCTCTGGGAAATCCTAACTTCTTCTAGTTTCTCCTGTCTCCTAAAAAAATACAGCTTTGGGGCTCTAAGTTACCACAGCACAGGCAACACTGGACCCACAAAAGTCTATACCACAGCTGGAGAACTGGATAGATTTTTCCCCAGCCATGAAAGCTAGAAAGTTCTTTTTTTTCTTTTTTCCTTCTTTTTTTCTAATTTTTTTCTTTTTTTCATTTGTTTGGGTTTTGTTTGATTGTTTGTTTCAACATGCAGAATATCAGTGAGTCACTCACAGCCAGCAGTAGAGCTTTAAGAAATGAGCTAAACAACATCCAAGGTCTGAGGGCTGTGACCTCTAGGCTTTGACACAGTATCTGAGACTGGAGCTACCAGCACTCAAGCAAGATCTGTAGGGAATGCAAACCATTTTGTTTCTGCAAAGTATGGGGAGATATTTTGACTTAATGGGTATCAGATGTTCATTGGCATGTGCATTATTGGATTATGGTGTGATCGTTGCTAGCTGGTCACTGCTATTCTACCCATAAGAAGTCAAACTTCCAATGGTACAAGCCACCAATTTGTGTGCACTTAGATTTTATGTCAGTGTTACAGGTCTCGTGGTCTGCCATAAAACAGATTTCCAGTTGACTTCAAACAGATGCCACCTAAACCAGATTAAGTAACACAGCATCTCCAAACCCTCTTCCACATGTTGGGCTTCCTCTCCCAGGTGCCCCTCCCAGCACCAACAGCCATGGAAGCTGCAGCATTTCAGGTACTGGCATCCCACACAGCTGCAGAGCAAGAAGCATGCTCTTTCTGACACTGTGGATGGGACACCTCTAACCATCACCAGTGTAATCCAAGATAACAAGACCATGAGCAATTTGACTTCAAATCTGCCACCTTTTTAGCAGCTGAAACAACACACAGACTGGCTTGGACCCTTTTCACCTCTCCAGAAAGGCCAGGTAGCAAAGATGTCATTTCTTCAAGCTCTGAGCTTGGGGATTTAAATAGGTGCCCAAGTGTTTTCTCAAAAAAGAAGGTGTTTTTCGCAGTGCTGAGTCAGGGCTCACTTTCCTCCGCATGCTGCATTTCACTCAAGGGCCTGATCCAGCCACCATTAGAGCTGATGAATCCCACATCGAGCAAAGACGTCACGGCATGGAGTAGCATAAAGTTTTTATTGGTGTGGGTTGGAAATGAGGTGCATAACTCACTGGCACTGTTGCCACTTGTGAGTAATGCGCCCATTCCACACTCCCGCGGATAAAACCTTTATGGCCCACCGCAGCACTGGGTATTGCATCTAATATATGCACTGCTATAATGATGAGCACTGAAAACCTGTTTTTTTAACCTGTTTTCTCCCCCCTTTATCCCCCGTTCTCCTTCCCACTCTTAAATACCCCTCCATGTCTGCTTCATGGTGCTTTACTTCTGCTTTGTCAACTACCTGGGGAACCCACTCTATTGATATTCTGGACAAGGTTTTGATTTGGAGAGAAAAAAAAACCAACACAGAGTGAGCGGCATAATTTAAAAATCAAAGAAATTCATTTCAGTAGTAAAAGGTTAACAGCCTTTAGGAGGAACACTTTTTAATCACCCACGTCTAGACTCTATCACTCGAATCACCGGCAGCAGGAGTGAAATATGGCTAAGCCCCCGTCACCAAACAGCACCTAAAGACTGTTGTATTTAATCATGTCTGTGCACTAGTTATGGATTTTCATTATGATTCCCGATGCTGTTGCGCTGTGTAAAATATTAATATCCATAGTAATGATGCATGAAGCTTGGAGTGTAATTTCTTCACTCTCCTTGTCTGATATTAAATTGTTACCACTTTATCATTTGTGTAGAACTGCACGTTTCAATTAATCTTTCCGTATCAGCAGCCCTGATTAATATAGATCATGATTCATAAGCTTATCGTCACTATAGTTTTAACAGATCATTTATAAAGATCTTAAATTTCAGGGCCTGGGAGGCACAGCCACTCCGTCCAAGGCTTTTCTCGCTTCCTGCTCCAGCAGGTTTCTCCATTCAAACAACTAATTCTGGGAAAGAAAATTAGCCAGATAAAAATGCCTACCTGGGTTTTTTTTCTCTCTTTAACTTCACTCAGAGCTGCCTGTAAACTTTTCCCCTGCTTACCTCATTGAGCAGAAGGGGTGTGACTACAGTTTCCCACCAGCTTTGGCCTTCATTAGTTCATCCCCTCTGTGGGAGGTGCCGTGGGCTCTCACAGGGGTTTTTCAGCTCCTCAATAATTACTGGTCTTCTCCATCTCCAGGTGATGGTGATTTCTGGTGGGCACATACTGTAGTCATGGGCTGAAAACTCATTAAGATGAGGCACTTCCTTCTAGCAAGACATCTTTCCACTGCACCCCTTCCCAAAACCTTTAAAAAACATGGGAGCAAATTCTATATTTGTATAAAGAAAGTTGCTCCTGGCCAGGGCCAGCCAGCCTTTGTTATCCATGTTAGCCCAGATCCACGGGAGGGAGTTATTGCCCCAGCTGCAGCACATAAAGCTTCCAGGGCTCCTCCAAGACAATTGCCTTGGAGCTGGGAAGTGATGCCAACCATGAGTTTCCCCCTCAGCTCCTTATGGAGGGGTTCAGCATTACTCAGTGCTGGCATTACCATGTGCAGAAATACCAGCTTTCCTTGGATAAGATGCTGTACAGGCATTACAGTGCATGGCACAGATGTTTGCCTTGAAAATTAATGGCAAAAAGCAGCAGCCCATGCTCAGCTGGGGATGAATAGACAGCATCTCGCATGCAGGAGTGCCGGGTGCTTTCAGGACACTTTTATAATCATAGTAATGAAGAACAGCAAACGATTAGTCATTTTTTAGTAGATAGAGTTGGAAAAGGCGCATTAGATAGTTTAAAAAAATCCATCAAAGGTCCCTGCCTAGCTCTCTGTATATTCTCTAGGGCTTTGTCAAGTGATCCTAAATGTCTCAAATAATGGAGAGACTCATGAGACTATTTCAAATCCTAATAGATGATTTTTTTTCCCCCCTACTCACATATTCTTCTTCCTCATAGCCCCAGAATTCCTCAGAATAACCCTCAGTTCATGTCTGCAAAAGGATGTGAGGCTAGAAAGGAGAAACAGCTCTGGAAATCCCACCAGGAACCATGCATGAGCTGGAGCAGTCAGCCATCAAGCTTGGGGCATGGGAAAGGGGGCATGAGCAAATCTCTGCCACCTTCTCCCTCACCTCTGTTCCCATGGTACCACCAAGCATAGGCGAACGCTGCAAAGCATGGCTTCCAGGCACCAAGAAGCTGACCTTCTTCCCTTCTCCATCTTTGTAAGCATGCATCCGGAACAGGATGCTGGTGGACTCTTGTCCTTCTGCTTCTTGTCCCTCTGCCAAAATGGACATGATGACAGAGACACTGTGATGTTTTATTAACCTCCTGCACTCCCTAACTAACAAGGGGGAAGAGAAAAACCCTGGGAAGTATACATCCGTATCTGAAATCTATACAGCAAGACAGATCTAGCTAGAGCAGTCTTTAGGGCATATATACATTACCAGGCTACAGTGAAATATAGCCTGAAATTTGTCTCCTAAGATGAGATAATGTAGCGGCGTTAACAGCTGCAACTGTCACTTTCAAGTGAAGTAGTGGGTATTGTGTTGAGTACATTTGCAGGGCAATTTTCCAGTTGGAATAAAAGGCTTTCTGAGGTGAATTTTACTTGGTTTTTATCCATCTATCTAAGGTTATTTTTATATATATATTATACAAATATTGACTGGTTCTGAGGGCAGTAGAGCTAAAATATTGCATGAGGAAAGAAAATAGTTCCCAAGTCTCTTCCTGTATATTTTGGCCTCAGTAAAAGGCTCGGGGCAATATATGCCATTTTCCCCCTCAGGGCACGAAATTTTAGTGCTCTTGCTTCTTAGCTACTCTATTATCCCTTTGTATGTTTGTAAAGAAGAAAGAGATAGGGTAGTGCTGGGGTTGGAGGTTTCTGCACAAAGCAACATGCTTCGGACAGGTTTTGCATGAAATGTGAATTTGCCTTGCCAAGATTTGTGCTTTAAAAGAGCTATGTAAAATACAGATAAATACCATTCTCCATGTTTTTGGTTTTGTTGGGGGGGTGTCTCAGAAAATAAATATGATAAGATAAGATATAATATAAATAAATATATTTATTTATATTTATTATTTATATTATATTTATATTATTATATATTATATTTATTTATATTATATTAATTATATTTATTATATTATATATTCTCATGATTTTCCCCAACAGCTTTTCCAATAGAGATCAGGGCTCTGCTGTACCAAGCACTCTGAAATACATTTTAGGTAGCTTAGGTGCTAGGCAATTTATGCATGTTACAGAAAAGCTGTGCCAGTTTAAGAAGATGCAGAGTTTTAGTGGCAGCAATAGAAACTCGTGCCACATCTGGCTGTTTGTACACCCACCAATTCCCTCATCATACTGAGCTGAGAAGGTAGCATATGGAGAGATCAGTGTCTGAACTCCTTTAGATACCCACTGAGGGAAAAGAAAGTCCCCCTTCAATATTTGCCCCTGAAACCTTGGTACCCCTTTTTGGATTAGCCTTGAAGAGCCTAGCATCAGAAGAAAGTGCCAGCGGAGAGCTTGGGGGGGTGAATGATGTTCAAGGAGGTGATTTATCTCAGTGTTTGGCCTTGGGCATGAGCAGGACAATATCCACCTCCAGGATAGTGGTTTCAGCTGCAGAGGGAACAAAGGCATCACAGTGGCTCAACGTTTGGAGGACAATAGCTGATGGGGAAATGCTTGGGGAACATAACCTTTTCAGTGTATCAGAAAGAAAACTTAAAGGTCTGATCTTGAGTGGCTCTGGGCACCTTCCTGTTAGAGAATAGGTCAAGGCTGAAAGGCCAGTGAATGGAGGCTAAACCTAAATTCAATCAGGAAATTAACTTTTACCTGCAGGGGTAAACAGCTGGGATAACCAACAGGATGGGGTTTTGCTTCTTCACTATTGGCAAGTCAAGGTGCACTTGCTTCTCTTCAGCCTGTACCTGCACAAACCAGCAGTGGAAGGAAAATCAAAGGATGATTCTCACTCAGCCCTCTTACCTGTAGGTTTAGTCTGTGTCTTCCCTATGGACCTGTTCAAGACCTGTTCAATGTTTCCAGCTCTTCTCATGTCTGCTATTGGCTTTAGAGGAGGCATCTGGCTTGGAGGCCAAACTCAGGCACAGCAAACCCTTTCACCACCAAAGCCATTCTAGCTGAGCCACCTGCAGCGCTGACCCATGCAGAGATACAGCCACCCAAACCTTGAACCCATAGAGATGGCAGTGAGCCCACAGTGGTCCCCGTTACTGAGCAGAGTATTGAGAGGAACAAATCACCTATGGCCACATGCAGTCAGAGTCTGACTATAAGGTCACAATAAATCAGTGCACTGACAAGGAAATCTACCCTTTGTCCAGGGTAGATGATTTATCTCTGACCCCAGGCAGGGGCATTACTTCCTTGATTTGTTAAACACTGAGCAGAAAATGGAACTAGATCTGGAGTACCTGATTACAAATGTTCGTGCCCAACCCCACATCCGCACTTCCCTAACCCCCCTGCTTCAGACATGCACACACTTATTCAGAGGATGCTGTGTTATGTTTCAAGAGATCCTCTATATTTTCTGCCTGTGATGGACCAGCTTTTGCAGAAGTTGATTATGTGGTTATTTTCCTGATAACATTTTAATCAGAGGGCTTTCTCTCACAAAATGCCTAACAGTGCTGGGGAAGAGCCTGTGCGCTGTCAGCAGAATGGGATGGGTGTCCATCAGAGGGAAGCACAGTGCATCTCAGTACTGCAGGAAGGGAAGACCATGCTGGGATGCAGGAAGGAACAATCCACTGAAAGGAAAGGAGGTTTGTGAACATGGGTTGAAATCTCAGGGTTTCTTTTAGAAAAGTCTTTCAAACTCAGGGCTAAAATCCAGCAGCGATCAGGAGGGGATGGGTTTTGCACAACTGCAAAGTGCCAAAGTGAAGGATTGCACCATAGAATCATAGAATAGTTAGGGTTGGAAAGGACCTTAAGATCATCTAGTTCTCATCCTGGTTTCCATCCATGGTTGGACAAGGTCGTGATAAACAAAAGAGCTTGGCTGAAACCTGCAACCAGGAGGGAGCAAAACTCAGGAACATTGCCAGCAGCTGACCTCTGCCCAGTCCAGGACCAGACATCCTGGCTTGTTTAGCATGAGGTCTGGGCTGTCTTTTGTACCACCTCCATGTCAGCTCCAGGAGGACATCACCTTCACCATGAAATGGCAAACAGTATTTCCTCCTTCACCTTCACAGGCAAAACATACAGACTTTCAATGTCCACTTATAATGGAGTTTTGCACACAATTTATAGCATTCTCAGCTATCTTAACTAAAACCATGCAACTCTTCCATCTAGACTGCAGTATGGAACAGAAACATTGGTGGCAGTAATGGGCAATACAGGGAAGAATCAATGAAATTCATTTTGGCTTTACACGACTTGAACTCCTGCACCAAAACTCTTAGGTTTACATTTTGTTTTTTCATATCTCACCATTAAATTATTCCTTAACTGACTATTGTCATGATTTGAGGAACCTTTGACATATTATAAAAGCAAACATGCCCATAAATCTCACACTAAAAACTTACCATGAGAAGCCTGCATAATCATAAACAGTAAATATTTTGCTATGGCAGTGGTTCATAGGGGAAAAATTAGCATTTCACGTTGGTTTGGCCCAAATGTGTTTTGATTTCCTTGGAGGTTGTTGAGGGCTTTTTTTTTGGTTCAATATCCTGTAATATAAAGTAGCCAGATGCTTGGTACATAAACACATGACTGATGAGCAAAGGGATGTGAAGGATAATGTTCATCAGCCTTAGAACACTAGGGAACAAGAGTACTGTTTTTAAACTGTATAAAATGGATTGCATAATCCAAATGTTAATATCTAGGCAGGATCATAGTCTGCCCATGGTGAATGGAGTAACTGGTGCAATTTGTTTGGGGCTTTTTCACACCATCTTTTCCTTAAGTTTCAAAACATTGTAGAGGCCCCAGTTTCACAGAAGAGGGCTGAAACATGCTGGTGTGACCATGCCAAGAAGCAAAGCAATAATTTCCTAAAGTCATGGCAAATGGGTGCAGGATTTGGTTCACATTTTGGTTCTTCTCATCACTGTTCTGTCTGAAGTTATTGGAAGAAGGAGGTTAATTCCCTCCTGAATGGGACCAGAAATGGATATTCAAAGACTCTACAAATTACAGAAATTCCTCTGAAAAACTGATTACTTCTTTCATTCAAGAAAAATTGGTATCTTTTCTATGATCATGTGAACTATATCCAAACAACAACTTAACTCTAAATTATGGCTAAGAACCGATCACTTCATTAAATATGTTATGTTAAATATTTATCACTCTACTGTGAGTGTGAATCTAAATTCAAGAGGTTTAGCAGTATCACAGGCAGTTTGGGTTGATTCAGATTGTCACATTTTGCTTAACATTCCCCTAGATTCCAGTGTGTTATAACTGTGATAGCAATATCTAATCAATACCTTGTTTGTAGAAAAGTCTATAGCCATGAAGAAGAACATTCCCAGAATCCTCTTCTCCAGAAAAATTTACATTGAGTTTCGCATTTCTGTTCCAGTGGTGCCACCTATTGGTAAGTGCACATGTAAATCCATGGAAACAGTCATTTCCTTTGAGAAGGAATTACAGAGACATGGGTTTCTCACCAAAGAAGGGCAACTGCAGTCATGACAGGCGTCATCTAGGACTAGTTTGAGAGCAACTTGGCTCCTTTGGGACATCCACCTCCATAGACCATTTTCCACCAAGCTCAGCTCATGTACCTGCAAATAAACTGCTTGTTGCTGCTGAGTTGAGTAAGAAGCTTGTCTTTGGCTTAGTCTGGCAACCACATTTATCCTCTGGGGATGATGAATTATTGGTCTATCCCATAATGGATGTGGTGTCCATGACAGCCTGCCCAACCCTAAGTGGATTAGACCACCATAAAAGCTCTCCTTGGTTTTGTCTGACACAGTGACTTGGCCACAAAAGCTCTAGCATGATGCTTTTAGTCCTGGATAACCATATGCAAGGCAAGGTCCCAGAGGGAGTCAGCTAATACTACTTCCAGGAAATGGTAAAAACTCCATGTGAGTTACTTTGATGTCTCAGTCCTTTATAGAGGCTAACTCTATTTTCATTCTTGATTGACTCAGGAAGACTTCTCAGACAAAATGAGAGAAAAAAAGAGTAAATGTTCCTGATCTATGAAGATTAATAATTAATGCAGATTAACCACTTTATCTCCCTGGAGAGCATCTCTGAGGAGAGACCCACTGGGCACCCTTGGTAAAGAGAATAACACCAGCTGCAGCCTGAACAAACCTTGCCAACCAGGAGACCTGTCCACAGTAGTTTTCTGCATAGTTTAGACTTGGAAATGACTAAAAGCCTCATGATAACAGATACCATCAGTTGTCTGGGGACATCAGCAAATCTGTGCCAGTCCTCCCACGGTTCAAAGCATTCACTTCCTCAGCTGTGGTTTCCTTGCCAAGGATGCGCCCAGATTTTGGGAGTTGGTGAGAGAAGCAGAAGTTCAGAGGGAGAACATGGATTGGGTAACCCCAGGAAAGCCCCAGAGACATGCAGACAGTGATCCTGTGTGTTGGGTCTGAATGTCTGAATGGGAACATTAGCTCATACAAGCACGAAGCATTGCCTGAAGGGTACCTCCTCTTAGTACCTCGGCTTGCAAAGTGCAGTAGATGACCCTAGGCTGCATCAAACCAACACCAAAATTAATGGCAGAATCAGGAAGAGTCCTGTTAGGGGCACACTTCCTCCATGTTCTTACCTGATGAGTCATTTCTAGCAACTGTTTCTATCACATAGTTTTCCATGTAGGCTGGAGCCAACCCAGAATGGTGCTGTTCAGCTCCCCACTTACCTCCATCCCACCCTTTCCAGAATACCCCAGCTCTCCTAGAGCCCTGTCTCTGATCCCAACACAGCTCTTCCTGTCCCTTACACTTTCATTTCTGTTTCTTTACATCTTTATTAAACTGTATAGCCACTTTGATAGGAAAATTGAAAAGAAAAAGATATGACTAACAACAAAAAAGCCATAATTATGAAGATTCAATTTAATTTTAAAGGTTGTGGAAGGAGTAAAAAAAAAAAAAATATAGAAGTAGGAGAAGAAGAAACCAAATTAATTTAGCAGGAAAGCATTGCATGAAATATTGTTGGAGTTTAATAACCATGCAAAGACAGATGATATGTGTGGAAAAATTAGTTGTAGGACCTCATAATAGTCTATTAATATTTTCTACAGGCGCAGAAACCCTTTGCTGAATGATTGTAACAAAGTAATCTTCCTTTTAAGACATTAAAAAATATCTTCAAAAGAAGACGGCAGCAATGTACATACTGTACAGAACGGAGACCCCAGTGAGGCATGTCAGATCCCAGGCTAGATTCAGCATAGGTTTCTCTGCTATGTCATGGTGGAGGATCCCCCACCAGGCTGCTTGGTGGGGGCAATTGTCCCAAATGGTGGACGAGGCCCCTTGACACGCATCTCTCCCCACTTTCTGACTGGTGAGGAAAGGTCTTTCTCCTGACAAAAAGAGTAAAAGCCTTTTCACTTCTGGGAATGAGGTCCCCTGTTTGCTGAGGAGACAGTTGTTCTGGGTGGACAAATCTGCCTGAGAAATGGTCTCCTGGAGGAAACTACTCTGTGTGCAGTCACTGCTCCCAAACATGGCTGGTCAGTAGAAGTAGTTTCTCTTTTCTCCAACAAGAAACCCCTATGCTGCCTCTTCCAAAGAAAAGCCCTGCCATTTAGAGATCTGAGGGCTCCTCTAAAGGGGGATGCACAACATATGTTTATTCTTTCAAACAGCCCATTCTGTCAAAGGCTGGCATTGACCTTGGGCATCTCACAGTAGAAGAGACGAAGCACAGTGCACATCAGTGGGTCCAGCTGACGACATCCACAGAGGGGGCCATGCCCAGCCCCACACACAACTGTGCTCTTCCCTTCCCTCTCTCCTTCAACGTCAGGGAAAGGCTAAACTCAGCTCAGTTGCCCTCCCTCCTTGACTGTGCCATTATAGCCCTAATTTCTCTAGATATCACACCATATGAGGCCAGGACTTAATGACCAGCCACTACTTCCTGCCACTACTTTACATCTGCCATCATCATGGTGCGATGGCAATGGATGGGTGCCCCACAAATGAAGATGGAGCAACAGCTTTTTCTAAAGCAGTCTCAGGGGACCAAATGTCATGATCAAGCTCTTGCTGCTCCTAAAACAGCTTTGAATTTGGTCCATGAAGCCAGATATGGCATCAGAGCAGGACAAGGCTGCTGTCTGAGGGCTATGCTGATTGAACAGCCCCGTGACCTCAGTGCAAAGAGAAGGATGCTTGGGCTGACTTGTCATTTTCTGTTCCCCAGCATGGATAGGGCAAAGACCTCCCCACTACAGCAAGATCATGGAAAGCTAAGGCTGATACTGAGGAGCAGCATGCCCAGAAATAGTGGTGAGCTGAGGCATTGGTGCTGCTCCAAGGCTGTGGCAGCTATAACGAGCCCAGGTTTTGGGAGGGCAAAGTGAATGGTCAGGCCACAGGAAAGTCATACCCATCCTTCAGCAGCATATGGCTGGTCTCTAAAGATGCATTTGTAACATTATCAGTCTGAAGGGCTCTGCATATGAAGGGAAGGGCAGTGGTCATGTTCCTGCATAGTACTGTGAAACATACACAAGCCCATATGCGCACACGTGTCTTTAAAATTGGTGATAACCGACTCAAGTAAAACCTTACCATGATTGCATCAAGACAAAGGAAAGGAAGCAAGGGAGGAGAGGTCTCCATCTGTGGACTTTTTAACTTGGTCTCTCAAAAGGATGTATTTCCTTGGTCCTAAATGGGATTTGCTTTAGCTCCAGACAAAACCCTTAGGATCCTGTAAACTCAACTAGGTCACTCCTGCAAGTTAAAAAATAAAATGAAATAAAGAAATTAAATTAAATGCTGAAATGAATAAAATAAAATAAAATAAAATAAAATAAAATAAAATAAAATAAACCCAGGACAAAACCAAACTGCAATTCCTCATTCAGCTTCCCCTTTCTCCTCTTTTAATCCGTATAGTACCATCCAGTTCCAGCCTCCCCCCTTTCCCTTTTTTTAAATACAGTCTAATCCTGAGTGTGAACTGATGTAGTTTGTGTGTCAGGGGTGGGGGGGGGAGGAAATCTCTCTCTCTTTCTGCCTTTTTTTTCCCTTCTTCTTTCCTTGGCCCAGTTCATTATTTTTCTTTCTTGTCACTCAGTGTGATAGGTTGAACAGAAGTGCACAGATGAGCACTGAAAACGGTGTCACAAGGCCTTAATCTAGTCTTTAATGCCTGACTTCAGAGATGTCATTTATCTTCTAACTGCAGCAGGCTTCCACCAACTTTATCTCTAATAATATATTGATGGATTAAAAGGGTCGGGCAGGAGACCGGGCTGGAAAAATTGCTTATTGACATCAAAATACAGTGCCCTCAACCTGATAAACATGGAGGGGCTCGTGTATCTCCCAGAATAGTTGGCGTTGCTGTAATTTTTTTTTCCAGCATGTTTCTCCCAGGTTCATGGGGTGGTCCAGTAAAATAAACAAACGGAACAAATAAATAAGAAATACAGGTTCTGCATTGATGCAGCCAAGTAGAAGCCCAGCCATTTCTGTAATAGTTTCTTAATGACAGTGCTGTGCAGGGCTATTTATTACAGACTGCAAGCCACGTTTCAAAGCGACCTGACAGGGAAAGACTGCCATTGTTTTAGGCAGGTTGGGGGTATTAGGACATAGGGGATGAGAGATTGCAACACCCTGTAATAGCATTTTGGAAAGCTGCTTCTTTACCCAGTGGTGTAAGAGTCAGGAGCTGTCTAGCAATCTTTATGGCTGAAATTCATCCCTTGCTGCACAGACCTCATGCAAGAAGAATTAAACAGGGGAGGAGAAGGAACTGCCACACAGAGCATCAGCAGAAACACTGCCCCGACCTTTGCTCTCCACCACAAACCTGGCAGATGGGTACCACTGGGGAAATGATACCTTCTGGGGAAGACACAGCCTTTTTCATGCCCCAGGTACAGCCAGAGAAATCCCCCTTGGTCCTCAGCCACCATGGGCATATTGACTTGCCACTTGTCCCTGATTTATCTGTCCCTTTCTGATTCCACAGTTCTCATTGCATGTGTTGGTTTAGGAAGAGCTTCTCCAAGACCAAACAGCTTCTCAACACTACAGGAACAAATGTACCTGAGACTCAGCATCCCAAGAGTTCTGCCAAAGGCAGCAGAAAGGTTCTCCAATGTGCTCCAGTTGGTTTTACTAATCCTGCAGGATTACTGGCAGGGAAAGGCAGTTACAACTGGCACTGGTAGAAATAGCCACAGGTGAAAATGGTTTCCTTACAGTGGAATGAAGATGGCTCAGACATTCACTGCACAAGCATTGCTTTGCTGGGGAA
The DNA here is from genome assembly GCA_002631895.1 of Agapornis roseicollis. NCBI lineage: Eukaryota > Metazoa > Chordata > Aves > Psittaciformes > Psittacidae > Agapornis > Agapornis roseicollis. The sequence goes on along the minus strand of NDXB01001098.1, from coordinate 131,158 downwards.
AGGTGGAGCCCCTGCTGAGTCCATTGCAATGTGACTTTTGCTTGTCTCTTGCTGAGGAAATTTGTTGCACATAGGACAACTAAAAAGCATATATCTTCATGTTGAAAGCTCCAACATTGTAAGCCTAACTGATAGTAAAGCCAGGCTGAATGGCAAAATCCCAAAGCCTTCTCTTGGAAGAAGTTGAGAAAAATCTACTGAACAGGACATCACATTTTGCACTGATGTTCCTGGTTCATTCCAGCTTGAGTTACAGGTGCTTCCCACCCTGTCCTGTTTGTCCTCCAATAGGGCTCACTCAAAAACATCACCTGTTGTGCACTCCAAAACTGGTGCAAGGGCTTCTTGAGAAGCTCATGAGCCACTGAGACAGATGCAGAGACAAACTTTGTCACCAGGGAAAGGATTTGATTTCATTTTCCTGGAAAAAAATTCCATGAAAATCAATCTTCCCACAGAAAAATTTGATTCTTGGCAAAAAGCCTTTTTCTGATCAGGAATTGCCTCAACTCAAAAATACCTGAGCAGCCATGATTACAAGAGTCATGTTTCATTTCTGCATGCATTCAGAGGGATTTTGCCTGAAGGCAAGCTCAATGATCCTTGAGGAGGTGGCAAAATTATGAGCATCATCATTACGAGAGTTTTTAATTGTCAGGAGCTCAGGCTAATATGATCATACCCCAAAACTCAAGCTAGATGACTTGGAGTAGTGTCAGATCATAGAATCCCAGGCTGGTTTGGGCTAGAAGGGACCTTGAAGCTCATCCAGTTCCAAACCCCTGCCAAGGGCAAGAACATCTTCCTTCTTTGCTCCAAACCCCATCCAGCCTGGCCTTGAGCACTGCCAGGGATGTGGCAGCCACAGCTTCCCTGGGCACCCTTTGCCAGCACCTCACCACCCTCAGAGGGAAGAGCTTCTGCCTTAGAAGGTCTAATCTAAATCTCCCCTCTGTCACTTCAAAGCTGTTCTTCCCTTGTCTTGTCACTACAGGCCCTTGTCAAAAGTCTCCAGGTTTCTTTTAGGCTCCCTTTAGGTACTGAAAGACTGTTATAACGTCTCAGAGCCTAACAGAAACCACACTTGCCTTGAAAGTGGTCCTTAGCTCAGAAGGGATGGTTTCACAAGAGCTAACAAGCTTATTTACCTTGAAAGACTTATCCTTCCCTGATAGATGGAAATAGTACTGTAGCACATCATAGAGACAACATCAGGACACAGAGCCCACAAATAAAGAACAGCAACCAAGTGCCATACAAATGGGCTTTGGAAGAGCTGTGCTGATAAATACTATTCCCATTCAGGAGCTCTAAGAAACAGAAATGTAAATAAATAAATAGACAAATAAAATAAACAAAGAGAATGGGATAAAAATAGCCTGGTGGCCTCTGGTAAGCAACCAAGCCATAACCTCAATTGTGAGCATTGCTCTGGGAGCAAACAGCTGAGCATCACACTGTCTGGCATCCCATTTCCTCAGATGGGAATGATTGGCAGGTGCTTGCAGATGGAAGAACACAAGCCTTGCATTATAAGATTGTCTTCCCAAAATCTACCCACTGAAGCACTGAATTTATCAGCTGAATTTATCAGCCAAAGTGCCTCAGAGTTCTGGGAAGCTGCCTCTGGCTGACTGCTTGGTGGGAAGAACATCTCCAATTGTTTTGGCGTGTGGAACTAAAGCAGCTCAGCCGCTTTCCCCTACACCTGCCAGTCACTCTTGGTTGCATTTTATCTGAGCACCACTTCCTAATTTCACTATAGTGAAGACTATCACAACACATTTTTGCAATAGGGAGCTAAAGTTCCAAACCACGAGGATTGTTACACCTCAAATAGAAATTGAATAAATTACTGTGCTAAAACTTGCTATTTAATACCCATCTTCTGCTAAGGAAAAAACCTCAACCAGACGTTTTTTTATGTGTCATTCTTTACATGTGTCTCCTTTTTTCAGACTCCTTGGCAAGCAGAGAAATACCCCAAAATGAGGTGGTTTTCTCCCTCAAACACAGAATTCTCTGAGGCTTTTTGCAGGACTTTGTTCCCTTCCTACTGAATTCCCTGGAAGACTCCACAGGGATATAACCAGCACAGAGTTTGGCCAGTGGTACTTGGTTTTAGCACCTCACTGTTCTCTAAGACCTTTAGCAAATCCACTTTTTCTGTTATTCCCTTTGATTACCCCATCCCTCTCCAAATTTCCAGCTAATCACTTGTAGTAAAAAGGTGGGGGGGAAGTAACATTTCTCATCCCAAAAATTAATGTTTTGCATGGCCTTTTACATGGCCATGAGGCACAGCAATGTGCTGTGCATCACTGGTCAGCTGTGTCTTGCAGCCCTACTCAACCCCTCACAGACCCTGCTGTAGTATTACTGCTCTGCTCACAAGAATGTGACACTAAGGAAGCACCAACCATAAGTTACAGCTCTTCACTGCCTACTTCCACTGTTGTCCACAGCATTGGGGTTTTCTCCCCAAGGCTCAACTATTTTTCACTCTTAGGTATTAACATATGTTACATGGAAATGATTTTGCTACTTAATGGACTAGTAAACTCACTAGATGGTGTTATTTTTTTCCACAGTTGGTCACTTAAAATAAAGAATATCCAGATCATGCTTGGCCATCCTTACCTGTTTTCCTATTATTCTCCAGAAATAATTGCCAATGATTTAATGGAGCGGTTCCCAAAAGGCTTGGGCAGGCACATCTATTTGTTGTACTGCATCCTTCGTCTTCCAAGGTGCCTTCTCCCTCAAGCCACTTTTCCCCTGAAGAATCACACTGTCAAAGCACTCATTATATTATAACTTCTATGCCCCTCTTCTCTTCTCACCTTGTTAAATACTGTTGGAGCAAAGGAGTTCAGTAGCTCTACCATTTTAGCAACACATTGATTTTTGTCTCCCTCTTCATTTATTAATGGAACTACTTTCTCTCTAGTATTCCCTTTTCCCTGATATAATTGTAAAAGCTCTCTTTATTCCCCTTAAGCCTTTCTGCTCTCTGAGCTGGCCTTATCTTTTCCCTGCAAGCCTTAACAGACTGTATATTCTTGTTTAGTTCTCTTTCCCTTCTCCAGTTTTCACTATAGGTTCTTTCTTTACACTCCTATCTTTCGCAGGCGCTTTGTTATGCCACACTGGATGCTACTTGTCCTTCCATTTATTTCAATGGGAGCAGTAGCGTGTCCCACTCTATGGCACTATTCCGGTGTTTCTGGCCTTCTCTCACCCCTCTGGATTTAACACCTCTCCCTGGTGCACCTGGATCATGCCTGGCCACAGAGGCACCACATGAGGTGACGGGCTAGAAGGGCACCATCTGTGGCAAGTCCCGCACCTTGGCATCCCAGGTATGTGTTCCCATCTAGAAAAAGCCATAGTATCTTCCCCAAATAACAAATCCTATTTTTCCCACTGGCGGTTCAGAGCCAACACATGGTTGTGAACCCCAGGCCACAGTGTTTCCAAGAAGCAAGAGAGCAAGTTCACAGTGCGATTGTTTTCATTATTGTCTAGAGTTTTAATTGTTGTCTAGAGCAATCCAAAAGAGGCAAAAGACTGGATGGATTTTATTAGGCCCTCTGTGAAATTTCTGAATGGGATCTTGTATTGTAAGCACCACAATATCAGTGGGACAGACTGAAAGGCTCACGAGCCACCCTGGTTCTCTGGGTCTCTTGCTTTTTGCACGTGGAATATCTTTCTATTCCAGGAAAGAAAAAAATCACAGTACTTTACTGAATGAATCATTGTTTCATCCAGAAGAATCAAAGCACTGCATTTTTGAAATAAGGAAACATATTTCAATTCCACTAGATTTAGAACATGTTAAAATGAGGCACTTCCCTGAAATTGTAACAATTCACACAATTCTTTAGCTAAGTCTGAATCTGCATTTTCCCATGTAAAATGTTTGGGTTTGTTTGTTTCATTGGTTTTTCAGCGAGCCCACAAAATAAAGATAGGAATTATCACAAGACCAGAAAACAATGCCTTTGAGGAAAGATTGAAGAAGCTGGGGTTACTCAGCTGGAGGAGAGGTGGGACACTGCTATAATCTCCAAGTACAGAGAAGGCTTATGGAAAGAGGAAGGGATAGCTTTTCTTCCTGGTAGGTAAGATAAGTAGTCATGAGCTTAAACCACAGCAGGAGAGGCTAAGGCTAGATATGCAGAAATGAGGCTGCTGAAGTGCAGAGACAGGCTATTGGGGGAGAAGGTTTTGCCCGTACTGGTGGAGGTACTACCCACTACCCACCTGGAGCAGTAGGATTTAAAAGATGCTGCAGCAAAGGTCATCCCAGGGTCCTTTCCACCTCTCTCTACCTAGGTTTTCACTGACACTGCTGTCCTAGCAAGCACCACTCTGCAATGTTCAATGTTTTTTGGATACTGCAACACATCTATAGCACTGTGTGGTTTTGGTAGATCCAGAGAGGAACATCTCAGAAGGCCTGCTTAGTCTCCAAATCTCCCATGAAGCAGAGCCACTATGGTAGGAGCTGCCTGTATTAAGCACTGTTGAAACATAAATTTCTATAAATTTATCTAGAACATAAAAGACCCAGGCACTGAAATACAGCTAGATCCATGAAGCCAAAAGCCCCAAGCCAGGAGGGACAGGGATTCTTTAGGGAGTTTGGCATTTCTCCCTTCTCTAAGCGTCCCCTGGTGTGCACAGAAGTTATAGCATGGCTAACTCCAGGAAACTAAAAGAGATATGAAGAGGTTGCCTGAGCTGAGAGGTTGAAATGAGAACGTTTGAAGCTGCATGGCAACAAAAGGTTAATTATAGCCCATTTCTTTGGAATCTATTTTCCAGTTATTGAATATTTGTAGGTTAAAAGTAGTAAGGCCAGAAAAGATATTTCAAGTGTTCTAGTCTGGAGCAACAGTGATGGGAGCCTGTGGCAGAGTAGAGTTTGTGTCTAGCTCAGAGGGCCACAGAAGAGACATTTGTCCAAGGACTGTGGGAGGCAACTGGCTAAAAATGTTCTAGATTGATGCCATCGTCAGGAAGCTTCTGGAAACTGGGAAAAGTGCAGTAGACTTGGCTGGTTTCATCACACAAATTCTCAGCTATTTTTTGGGTGTCTCAACATCAGTGCAATGAACCCTACACCAGCCTGGACACAGCACAGCAATTTGTGCTGGGGAGCAAACAGCAATGTCAGCACAAGGCTTTCATCGTCCTGCAGAACAACTACAGACGTGGTTTGAGATAACACATTGCTAGACTTGCTTCTGTGGCTGTCTTGTAACATAAACTGTTGCTACTGCTGTTACCATGAATAAATATAATCATCTATTTAAACTAGCTAGGAAATGTCATGCATCTTTAAGCAATTTGGAAGAGATTCTCCCAGCAAAGGGGTGAGTTTTGCAGAGTCCCTCATGACCGTTGCAAACATAGAATCATAGAATAGTTATCATCCCCTTGGGCACAAGCTCAACAAGTTTTCCAGTCCAGGAACTAGCTCTAGGATGGTCTGTTGTTAGGAAAAGGTGAGCCAGTGCAAAGGCCATCAAGCTTGGAACTGGCATCAACACAGTCATATTGGGATGCCCAAGGACATGAAAATGTAGAGTGTAACTGTGTTGGTCATACCATCCAACAAATCCAATCAGGCCGGCTGCAGAAAAAAAAGTGGCTCCTGATCCTTGTAACTTTCCTAGCAACATTTCCATTAGTCCAGGCACACCCATGAAAATGCTCTTTCCAGCAATCTGGGAACTTTCTTCTTGAAAGAGAGCTAAGATTGCATATTAACTCTTGAAAACATGAGATAACACTATGCCTTCAGCTTACCACACCCAAATATGTCCTTTCTTGGCTTTCTCTCAAGCAAGAACACAGAATTAGTGCATTTTGATGCACATTTTGATGTGACTGTATCACACAACCCCTTCCCCCCACCATTCATCTCCAGAGCAACTGGGGGTTTTGCCTTATTGGTTTTGCTGGAACATTCTTCCAGAGTCTTAATGCTGTAAGGTTAGAAGCACAACCACAACACCAGCCCCAGCATTCCTTTACCCATAGTGTAATCATGGCAAGTCTTTAAGCATTTGAAGGAGGGGGGATGGAGGAAGGAGTTCTATGTTTGCAGAAAAAAGAAACAATAATTCCTTTGGCAGTTTGATGTTAAAATAAACCATAAAGGCTTGTAAGCTGCTCTGAAGCTTGAATGTCAGAAGTAGACCCTGGGGACGTGGATTAGAGGGCACAATGAAGGTGAGTCTGTGAAATGAGCATCACGGATCTTTGGACGATTGTTAATAAGAACACAGAAATGCAAATCTTCAGGAGCCGGCGAGGCATCAGCCTGTGTGCCTACAAATACACATGTGACTCCAGTCAAATTAAGGGAGATTCACACCATGATGATAAAAGGCATATGGCTGAATTGATGTCTATTACAGCACAGAGGCTTATCTCCTGCTGGTGGACAGCAAGAGGTCCTGCACAGAAGCAAGCCTAGTGTCCCTTCCTGTACAGAAAATGTAGAGAAGTGACCCTATCTAAATCAGGCTGGGTCTATTTATGGTTCTCTTTGGGGGCATTTGGTCACCTTATGTAGCACTACCTAGAGATTCCCTTACATGTGAAACAAGCAAATTGCAAGCACTTTAGTGAATCCTGACTGCAACTACAAATAACACATCTGATGATCTCCTTTCTTCACTTTTTCACTTGGTTTTCTATGGACATCCATCCCAAACTCCTTATGAAGCTGAGATGCTGCTAGAGAAGAAAACTGAGCAGAGTATTGTGTACCAGCTCCTCATGCACTAAGGGCTTTCTTCTAGCTGGCTATGACTTGAGGTTGCTCTTTTGTTTTGGGTTTACAGGCTGAAAATGAGCCCTAATTCTAGCCTATTGCAAGGTTTGCTGTGCATCTGCACAATGAGTCATTGCATGCACCCTTTGCATAAAGATAAGCTCTTATAGAAGTGGTTTGTCAGCTCAAGACCCGATGAGAAATGACTAATGCTTCTACAGCAAGCTTTGAGTCTTGTTTTGAACACCACAATATTTGGGTTCTTGGGGATCAGCAAGTAAAGTATTGAGCAAGGGTCTCCTCAAGACCTGGACTGTGCTCAGAAGCAACTCTGATCTTGGAAACTGCAAGCATCTTCTAACCTAAACCAGCCTGGGATTCTGTGGTCAGGCACATTTAAGTAAATGTGGAGACTTCCCAGAGACTGAGGGAAGAACCCAAGCTTTTGGTGAAGCTCAAATCCACATCCCTCCAGAACTCTGCTACTAGCAGCAAGGAGAAACTGTGCCACACCAAAGTTAGCACTGAGTGGGATTCATGTTGTCTCCAGAGCAGACACAAAACAATCTTCCATAGGCACATCCCCTCCTTCTTTTTCTTCTGAATCCTTTATTTTCCCCCCTTTCTCATTCTGTCTTTGCTTGCATTTCAAGGTTAAAAAAAGTCAGGATACAATAGTAAATATGTAAGATTAGCTCCTAAAATATGTTAGCAAGTGAAAGCTAAAGAAAGCAAAATGAATTTAAAAAAGGCTTCCTTGAAGCTTAGAACAGAGACAGTTCTTTTGATCCTTTATCACACACTAACAAAAAAAGCACCAAGCGAGATACATATATATATATAAAATATACATATAATATATATTTATATACTCTATATGGACGGGTGTACGTGTGTGTGTGTGTGCGTGTGCATATGTGCGTCTGTATTTTAATTCACACAGGCTTTCCTTTCTTTAAAATGCTGCAAGAAGCTTTTTTTTCTGCAGATTTCTTTTTCTTTCTTTTTTTTGATATTTCAAAGCTGGCAGTTCAGTAAATGGCTGGAACTGCCACATCTCTGTTCTTGCTAAAGAAATCAATGCTAATCCTATTACTGGCAGTTATCACCTATCCCAGAAACCACGGCTAAAAGAAAAAAAAACCACTGAGATGTCAAAGTAGGAAAAAAGCATGGGGGAAGGGGAGAAAGCGCCCTTCATTCACTTTCAAACAGTGATTGTTTTCTTATTTTTGATCATTTTTTCCTGTTAAGAGAGAAACTAAACCACAGGGAAAAACAGAAATAAATGGGGGAGTGGAAGGAAGGAAAAAAGAAATAAAGGGAAAAAAACCCAATGTTCATATAGCATTAAGGGCCTAGCTTAAAACTATGCCTGCACACATAAACCCAGGCATCCCTGGGAGCTGAGGCTCACCCAGCAGCACAGAGGCAGGGACTGGGGACCCAGCAATCAGGCAAAGAGGATCCCATGTCTCCAGGTCTGCTGCCCTGCTGGCCGCCAATGCTACAGGGCTGCCTGCAGATCCTAAGGGATTGATCGGAGCCAGTGCTGTCAAAGCAGGGGAAGATGGAAGGTGTCAGCTCCTATTTGGGTGTGTTTGCCATGTAGGGGCCCCTCCAAAGCACCCAGCTGGGTATTTGCACAGGGAAGGAAATTGCTCAAGGTTTGACATGCTGCCTCTGCTTGGTGCAGCCAGCTGTGGATGTGGCCAGGCTCCCCTGCCTTCTCCAGATGTGAGAAGATGCCCCATTTCCTCATACAGAGTAATTCCCCTAAGGCAAGCTGTGCTCTGTCTTTCACATTGGCAGCTCTTCTCAAAAGCCCGGGGAGGTTAGTGCAGATCATACTTCACCACCCATATGGGATATTGGATCCTCAGATGTCATTTTTGTGTGCCTACATCTTTGCTTCTCTTCCCATGTGCCTCTACAACAAGGTCTACACTACTTGAGCATCTTCAGTGTGCACCTCACCTGTCTGGGATTTCAAGGTCCCTGTTGTGGTCATGATCAGAAGATGCTGAAAAGATGGAACTCCTGAGGTCAGCTCACTCTGTCAAAGTCCTTTTTTGTCTGTCAGATGGCCCTGACCAGACTTCGGGTGGTCAGACCTCCTAACTGAGTACATATTATACTAAAAGCTGAGATCAGCAGCAGGATTTGAACCTGTGCTTTGGGAAGAGGCACTCAGCTCCTATCCATAGACCACACCATCCTCCTTGCTGACATGTTGAGTTCAGGCTGGTATGAGACACACAGCTCATGAGTAACAAGCAGCAAAAGAGAGCACAAACCAAATGAGCAGCCAAGAAAGAAATAAAAATAAACCCAGATCAAACGCTTGGAAATCAAATGCTGGAAAAGCAGACAGCCAGGTATCTGCTCCAGCTAGCCACAAGTTGATGCACTTCTGGAATCTGAGGAAGCATTTCTATAGCAAATCACCCTTGCTACCTAATACCGCCATGGGAATAATTTCCAACCTCTCACTTTTAAGCAAACTCTCAGTTCATTCAGGACATTGGCTCAGTGGCCAATGAGCCAGTGGAAATATTTGGAGCCTGCTGGGAATATTTTTTCCATCTTGAAACTCTGAGGCAGAGTTACTACCAATATTAGGCCTTTGAGAATATCTTGAGCTTGTGCAAAATGAGTTTTCAAACCGTGGGAGAGTCAGCAAGGGATGAAGAAACCACTAGGAGCCATGATAGGAGGGATCAAAACCCAGACACTTAATTTTTGTTGTTATTTGCAACCAGCAAAACCGACCAAAGAAACAAAAAGCAACAGAAGGAGGACGGTATTGGACTTGCTCTCCTCTGCCCTCTGGCTGGTTTGTAGGTCCTGCTGTTGCACAGCATTGTTCTTACCCTCCCTGCCCGGCAGATCCACCACGATCACCTCTGATGGTCTATCCATGCATATCCAGCTTCCCCTGCTGGCAGGTAGGTAGTAAGTAATGTAGGAGAGAAAATAAAAAGGGATGGTAAAGTCTTAAAGGGCTAAAAAGGAAGCCATCAAGACACTATGGATAACAGAGGGAGAGCAGAGTTAATGACACTTTGGGATAGATCAGGCTCACACAGTCTGTGCACAGCATGTCACAGTGCTGGGGCAGAGTAGAGATATTTCCATCACAGGATGTGTCAGTGAGCAGGCAGTTGCAATGCTTGATAGCAAAACAGAGGCAGGGGTTGAAAAGGAAAGTGTAAGGATTCCTTAGTACATAGAAAGAAACGCATAAAAGCAATTCCTTCATGTGACTGCAGTTTCAGAGGGGATGGAGACAGCTGTGAGAATACGTATTAGTTTGCCTATGTTTGGAGGTGCTAGAGGAAAGTTGTTGGACAACCCCAAGCTAAAAATAGTCCTAGTTTGACTCAAAAGCAGGAAAAAAAAAAAAAAAAATAACAAAAAAAAAAAAAAAAAAACCAAAAAATAAAAAAAAAAAAAAAAAAACAAACAAAAAAAAAAAAAAAAAAACCAAAAAATAAAAAAAAAAAAAAAAAAACAAACAAAAAAAAAAAAAAAAAAACCAAAAAATAAAAAAAAAAAAAAAAAAACAAACAAACAAAAAAAAAAAAAACCCACCAAAACCAAAACACAAAACCAAAAACATTTTGCTTTGAGTTTTTCTCACCATTTTAGTACAGTGAAATAATTTCTAACAGAGATTACTCTTTGACTTGGGTGGGAAGCAAACATTAACAGTATGCCAAAGTAGCAACAGAATAATATAGGAGTCTCAAAAGCTTTCTTTTCTATAGCAGAAAACGGCAGTGAAACTAAATCTATAGTTTGCAGTGATGGAAAACACAACCCCAAGTGTGCACAGACCCAGGGTCCCCATCACCTTCCTCCCAGCCCACAAAAAGAAGAGAAAACAAGCAGGTTTTCATTTCCCAAGCAAGTTTTTGTTTCCCTGCTGGAGGACATGCTTGGATGAGCCCTGTCTTACCCTTACCTGTTCCTTGCCCATCAGCGGGAGGGCAGTAGAGCACAGCATGATGTCCTATTTCTGATGGCAGGTGACAGCAGGACACAGACAGTGATGGAGGGACATCACCAGGGTCCAGGGTATTCATTGTCCTCCATCCTCAGCCAGCAGAAGTGTAAACATCTGCAGGAAAGCAGTCTCTGAAATAAAACAGAGACAGAGCAATGCAACCACAGCAAGCAAAAGTGAAGGAGAGGAGATCATCCTGTAAAAGAGGGATCACCATGGGTGGCTGAAGCTATGATTCCCCCAAAAAAGAATTCCCCTTCTTAAAAGCAGCACTTCAAGAATATTTTTTTAATAGTGGGGTGTTTTTTTGTCCTTGTTTTCCACTTTCAAAATAAAGGCCAGGCACTCAGCTGAAGATCCAGCCCGGAAAATGAAATGGAATCAGCTGTACTAATAGAAAATGAAAGTTTGTGTAATTAGAAGCATTATTCATTATTTATACAATGTCAGCTCTCTCCCACTATCAATATTTGGCAATTGTCTTTAGAACTATGTGGGCTTTACCCTCTTTTGTAGTTCAAGAAGTAGGAAGATGGTCCTACTGCAAGCCCTGGATTTGAAAGGCATAAAATCAGTGTGCCCCAGGAGCTATTTTCTGTCCAGGCTGTGGCATGATCCCATGGGATAAAGGCAGGAGGACTCCCATCTCAAAGTGTGCAGCAGGGTGGACACAGCTTTTAGGAGGTGGTAAATCTGGTACCTGCTTTCTCTTAAGGCACTGCACTTTTATAAACAGGATTTCCCCTTTTGCTCAGAGATCTTTTAGCTGCAAACAGCCATCTTGATTTCTAACTCCCAGCTCACTTCTGCACAAACTGGGGTTTCCAAAGAGTCCTGCCAATGTGGTGCACACAAACGGCATGGTAGAAAAAAGCAGGGTCAGAGCTGAAGGATTTCCAGAGTTCAGTAGGGAATAGGCAAACTGAGCAGTGATTGACCATGGGAAAGATTGGGAAGGGAAGCACAGCTCCCCACATCACTTTTCTCTCTCTTGCTGTGCTTATAAATGCACCAGGGGGAGAACACAGCCGATGCCAGGCACAGGAGGGGACTTTTGGGGGTGCTTCCAGGCATCTCTTTCCTTGCGAGCCACAGCACAGCCCTGGCGCTGCCGCAGAGGTCAGAGCCTGGAATTGCCCAGGAAACCTGCATCCCCTCCACCCCAGACACAGGCAGTTTTCCTGAGCAAACTGCCATTTCTCTGAGACCTGGAGATGCTTTTGCTGCCAGCAACAATGACAAGCTGCTAAATGGTGTCAGTGACTGCTGTCTGAGCACTGGTTAAAATAAACCACCCTTTTAACGCCAGTGGCGTTCTCCCACATCATCAGCACAAGGCTGGCTCAACTCAGGGATTGATGTCTCTTTAATTATATAAATCAAAATAAATATCATGCCCTTGGGCCTGTTGCAGAGTGTTGAGCCTGATAGGAAAGCACTTGAAGGCAGAGTAGTTTTGGGAAAAGGCAGCTCGCTGCTCTGCATGTAACTGAAGGGAGGAAGGAAAAATGATGCTGAAAGATCAAACCCATGCATGGAAGTCTGAAGGAGATCAGGAGCTGCCAACAAAGCCCATAGCCAGGAAAGAAATTGCCCTGGCTCAAAACAAGCACAAACAAAGACCTGGGAAATGAGGATGTGTCAGGGCAGGAGAGCTGGCTCACTCCATTCAGTCATTTTACACCCAATTAACCCAAACCACAGGAGAAATTCTTCTCGCACTGCTCATCCCAGTGAAAACAAGAGCTGCTGGGAGGAGGTCCCACTGAAATGGAGCCCCTTTGGCTTCTTGCTATCATGGGCAAAACTTTATTTATTCAAATCAGGATCTCTCAGCCTAGGAAACAAAGAGGTTGCAACTGTACATACTCTTTCTCTAAGTTACTTTTTTGACCTCATGGGTCTTCCGGCATGGCCCCGCAGAGCCTCATGAATCTTCTTTAACAGCCAATGTGGCCACGACTGAAGGTAAAAAATAAATAAAATTAAAAACTGAATCTATTTTTTTATTTATCTTTTTTTTTTTTTTTTTTT